>PVKA01037896.1:0-20659 GCA_004027165.1 Ctenomys sociabilis | reverse complement strand
TATGCACCTTGTATAATACCAAAACATTATGAAAACAGTTTGCAATGTATTAATTTATCAAATCTGTATTGTTAAGGTGTCTTAAAACTGTCTGATTGACATTTGTAGTTCAATAAAATAAAAAAATAAAATAAAATAAAAAAAATTAACTATAACTATTTATTAACAAACATTAATTAAGCAAATAATGATAATTATCTTGTGGAATTCTTTGGATGTTTATAAAAATGTAAGACTCTGATCTCTTTTCTTTCTTTGTTTCTTATTTTTTGTAGTGGGAACTAAACTTGGGGCCTTCATACTGTGTTCCACCCTTAGGTTTTTTTTTTTTTTACGTTTATTTTATTGAAGAACAAATAGCAATGAGACAGTTTCAAATCAAATTAGTAGGACAGATTTAACAATTAATACATTGCACATTGTTTTCGTAGTGGTTTTTTGTTGTACAAGGTGTATACATGGCAAACACTATTAGAGTACATGCCTCTATAGCTGTATACCTATCTCTTTTTCAAAGCTGAATTATAGTACAGTTTCAATAATTAATACTTTATACATTGTTAACTTGCTAGTGGTTATCCATAGTATAAGGAGCAGATAGGATATCCTGTCCAAACACTATTAGTGCAAATCTTTCAACTCATAGAATTGCACAAAAGTAGTGTATTTATCTTTAGTATATATACAAACACACATTGGTTCTTCCTTTGTGCCAACTTTTTTTCTTTAGTCCTGTCAGAGATGGCTCTTCTATTGTCATTCAATTATTATAGATGCTTGAATTCAGCGAAATAATCCAACACAGTCCAGAAGTCCACAATAATAGTGGGTTATCTGAAGAAGTTGTTGACTAGAGCCATTTACAGCTCAGTTTATTATGGCCTTATTTTACATACTGCCTTTTTATACTTTTCTGCTGGATGGTAAAGACTGAGATAAAACAAAACCTATATAACAAAAAATGCAATTTTTGTATCTGATGAGGTCAGTCAAGTCCCCTCAGTGTTTATCCTGTAACCCTGTACCTCACTTTATAGATCTTTGTCAGTGTCAATTATGTGGATGAGTCACGTCTATTGCTTGACCAGTTTGCTCTCTGTGAAAGCCTGAGAGAAAATTTTCGATCCATGTGACTCTCCTTAGCCACACTATAAATCATCGCCTTCCTCTTTGGCTCCATAATCTCCTTGATCAGAAAATTTGGAGCACAACTGAGATCCATGATGTTACAATACAGGTTCTCCTATGTCCTGAGTCTTCACTGACCTTGAAAGGCTAGGGCCAAAATGTTGGCTGACCTTGAAGCCCTTTCATTTCTCCAATTTTTGATCTGTGAACTTAGATTGTTAACCATCCAGAAGAGAAGCTGATTAGCACCCTGGAACATATGCAGTTTACTTTACCCTAACTGTCTGACAAAATTCTTTTTAATTGTTGTTATATCTTTCTATTTGCATTTCTTCTTTTTATTTCTTATACTAGCAAGACTATACAATATTTGCACATGTGCATCTGGTTTATTTCACTTATGAGTATGTGTTCAAGTGACATCCACTTTAATATAAAGGCTTCAAGTTTATTATTCCTTATAGCTGTATAGAAATACCACATCTTTTTCAATTATTCCTCATGTGATGGGTGTCTTGGTTGTTTCCAATTGTGCTTCTATAAACGTAGGTACACATGTATCACTATGATGTCATGTTTTCAGTTCCTCTGCAAAATTCCCAGTAGGGTGATGGCCAACTTGAATGGAATTTCCAGTCCTAGTTTTGTGAGCAGTCTCCACACTGATCTCCACAATGGTTGCACCAGTCTACATTCCCATCAGTAGTGGAGAAGTGTTCCCTTTTCCCCACATCCTCTCCAGCATTTGTTGTTGGTTGATTTGTTTATGATAGCCATTTATTCTGGAGTGAGATGGTATCTCAGTGTTGTTTTAACTTGCATTTCAAGGATGGCTAGTGATGTGGAGCATTTTTTCATATATTGATTCACTTTCTTAATTTCATCTTCTGAGAAGTGTGTATTCATCTCAGATGCCCATTTCTGAATTGGGTCTTTAAATTTGAGAACCCTAATATATCTTAGATCTTTATAAATTCTAGAGAGCTGACCTTTTTCTGAGTGCTTATTAGTAAAGATTTTTTCAAAATTTGTGGGTTGTCTTTTCACTTTGTTGACAATTTCTTTTGATGTGCAAGAACTTCTCAAGAAGAGTTGATCTCAGTTGTTAATTCTTTCAAGTGTTTCCCGTGTGAATACATGTTTGTTCAAGAACTCTTTGCCTATCCCTGTGTTGTCAAGAGTTCCTCCTACTTTGCCTTCCAGGAGACCCAGTGTTTCTGTTTTAATGTTTAGATCTTTAATCCATTTTGACTTTAGCTTAGTGCATGGTGATAGAGCTGGGTAAAGTTTTAGTTGTTGGCATGTAGAAAGCCAGTTTTGCCAGCACCATTTGTTAAATAGGCTATCTTTCTTCCAGTAACTATGTTTAGCCCCTTTTGTCAAAGATCTAGTGGCTGAGTGTCTTTGTAGTGGCCTCTGTGTTTTCTAATCTATTCCATTGATGCTCAGGTCTATTCTGTTGCCAATACCATGTTGATTTTATCACAGTGGCTTTGTAGTATAATTTCAAGTCAGGAATTGTGATGCCTCCTACCTGTCTTTGTAGGCCAAGATAGGCTTTGCTATTCTAGATCTCTTCGGGTTCAAAATAAATTTTAGGAATGATTTCTCTATGTCTGGGAGGTATGTTGGTGGCAGTTTAATAGGGATTGCATTAAATCTGTACAAGAATTTTGGGAGTATGGCCAACGATGTTGCTTCTTCTTATCCAGGAGCATGGAATATCTTTCCATTTTCTGACATCCTCTACGATCTCTTTTCTTAGGGTGTTATAATTTTCTGTGAAAAGATCTTTGCCTTCCTTGGTTAAGTGAATTCCAAGGTATTTCATTTTCCATGGTGCTGTTGTAAAAGGTATTGTTTCTATAATTTCCTTCTCAGCCTATTTGTTATCTTTGTAGACGAACGCTATTGACTTTTGAGTAATGGCTTTTTATCCTGCTACTGAATTTCCCTATCAGTTCTAGGAGTTTCTTGGTGGAATTTTAGGGGTCTTCCAAATAAAGTATCATGTCATCTGCAAATAGTGATAATTTAACTTCTTCTTTACCTATTCTTATTCCTTTTATTTCTCCATCTTGTCTAATGGCTGTAGCTAATGATTCCAAAACTATATTGAATAGGAGGGGTGATAGAGGACATCCTTGCCTTGTACGTGATCTAAGAGTAAAAGATTTCAGTTTTTCCCCATTTAGGATTATATTAGCTTTTGGGTTGTCATAGATGGCTTTTATCAAGTTAAGGTAGAGTCCATCTATTCCAATTTTCTGTAGGACCTTGAACATGAATGAGTGTTGGACTTTGTTAAAAGCTTTCTCTGCATCAATTGAGATGATCATATGGTTTTCAGATTTAAATGTATTAATATAGTGTATTACATTTATAGATTTTCAAATATTGAACTGTACTTGCATCCTACTTGGTCATGGTGTATGATCTTCTTGATGATTTGCTGTATTCTATTTGCTAGGATTTTATTGAGTATTTTTGTGTCTATGTTCATGAGGGAGATTGGCCTGTAGTTCTCTTTTTTAATTGTGTATTTCCTTGTTTTTTTCAGTATAATAGTTGTCTCCAGAAATGATTTTGGTAGGACTGTTACCTTTCCAATTTTATTGAAGAATTTTAGGAGTGTAGGGATTATATCTTCTATATATTTCTCATAGAATTCAGGTATGAACCCATCAGGACTTGGACCTTTCTTTGTTACCAGGCTTTTTTATTATGTTTAATATCTCATTGGCTGTTATTGGCTTATTAAGAGTTGTTCTATCATCTTGATTTAGTTTGGTAATTTGTACCTTTCTAGGAATCTGTCCATTTCTTCTGTGTCTTCTATTCTTTGAGTGTAAATATTCTCAAAGTAGCTATTGATAATCTTCTGGATTTCAAGTGGGTCTGTGGTGATTTCACCTTTTTCATTTCTTATTGCTTGTATTTGCATTTTTCTTTCCTCTTCTTCATGAGATCAGCTAGGGGCTTTTTTTAGTCTTTCAAAGAATTAGCTTTTTGATTCATGGATTCTTTGAACTGTTTTCTTAATCTCAATTGAGTTAATTTCTAGTCTAATCTTTATGATTTCTTCCCATCTTTATGGTCGGGTTTTTGTTTGCTCTTCCTTTTCTAGATGTCAGAGGTGCAACATTAGGGTGTATATTTGTTCCCACTGTGTTTTCCTAATGTGTGAGTTCATAGCTATGATTTTCCCTCTGAGAACTGCTTTCATCACATGCAATAAATTCTGATAAGTTGTTGCTGAATTTTCATTGAATTTTAGATATTATTGAATTTCTTATTTAGTTTCATCTGTGTCCCATTGATTGGTGAGTCAGGTTTTGTTTAATTTCCATGTATTTAGCAGGTTTTTCTGGTTTCTTTTGCTGTTTATTTCTAGTTTCATTGCACTGTGGTCAGATAATATGTATGGTATAATTTCCGTTTTCTTGCATATACTTAAGCATGACTTATGGACTAGTATGCGGTCCATTTTAGAAAATGACCCATGTGCAGCTGAAAAAAATGTGTATTCAGCTGTTGTTGGGTGGAACACTCTGGTGTATATGTCCACCAGGTCCATTTTTTCCAAGCTCTGGTTCAGTTCTGCTACTTCTTTGTTAATTTTTTGTCTGGTTGACCTATCTTTTTGAGATAAGGGGGTGTTAAGGACTCCTGTTAAGTTTGTAGTCTTGGATATTGGAATTTTAATGTGCATTAATATTTGTCTTATATAGTTGGGTGCTCCTGTGTTTGGTACATAAATAGTTATGAGTGTTTACCTCTTGCTCTTGAATATTTCCCCTAACCAATATATAGTTGGTTCAAAGATTTATTTTTTTTATTTCAGAAATTAGTTGTGCTGAGTTTGTCTTTACCTTTCTGCTGTTGTTTCTCTCCTTGTGACTCTGTTTTTTCATATGTTTCAGCAGGAATAGTGTTCTCTGCACTTGTTCTGGGTGGGCATTGTGTTTCCTCCATACGTTTCTGGATTTGATTCAATACTTCAGATGGTGTGTATTAAAATTTTTTTTTTATTTTTATTTCAGGTGTTAATTCTGGTCTGAGTTCCTCTGTTCTTTCTTCTGTTGTTTCTTTGCTTCCACCTCTGTTAATTCATTCATTTCACCTGAGCTAGTGTCCTCTGCACGTATTGGTGGGCTCAAGGCCTAAGATTTCATTTTGCTCCTTATCTTTGTCATTTTATATAGCACTGACCTCTGACCTTTGGTGTAGAGCTTTGGTGCAGTTACAACTTTAGTGCATAATGAGATTTGGGTGCTAATGTATTAAGTTTGAGATTATCCAGTTATGCCTGTCCTGGATCTAGCTGTTGTGTTCAGTTCCTCTTTGCTGCACCCCTTCTGGCACAACTGTGAGCCTGTGGTTCCCCTCTGCTATGTCCCTGGCCCAGGGAGCACTGGGGAGCACAGACACTCTCCCACACACTGACTGGTCTATGCTGGGTTTGGTCAAGGGCCGGAAGAGTCACAAACTTCTCATTCACTCGGTGTGCTTGGGGGCAGGGGCTCCAGGGAGTTGCAGGGTGGGCCAGTATGGGCTGGGGTGGATTATCTAGAGCATCTCAGAAAGTCTTGCTGGGTCAGAGGTGTTGGGCGTGAAGGATCTGGATAGTGCTGGCTGCCGGAGGTGGGCCAGGAAGCTGATAGTTCTGCCACACACTCACCGGGCCGGGCTTGGGTGGATCAGGGGCTGGAAGAGTCGCAAAACTTCTTATTCGCTCATCGGGCTTGGGAGCGGGGGCTCCAGGGAGTTGCAGGGACCATCCTTAGGTTTTAAAAAATGTTTTATTTTTAAACACAGTCTCATCAAGTCACCAGTTTTCCCAGGCTCGTCTTGAACTTGTAATCCTTACGCCTTGGCTTCCCAAAGTGCTAGAGTTATAGGTATGCAGCATCCAGGCTTGGAGCACCCCCATCATACTCATTCTTTACATTTTTACAGCAGCAAATATTTAGAAACAGTAGAGTGATAAATTAGATGCTTTTTATCAGTTGCTGCCCCACTGTCTCTGTTCTAAAATCAACATATTGGTATTTGTGCTCCTGAGAAATCCTAGCACCTTAGTTTCTGAGCAGGATGTGCTCCTGTAGGATGAAGCCTTTCACCCAGGGTGAGAGTCTGGAAGTGTACAGCAGCCTTTCCTTTGTTCTGCCTGAACCAGGAGAAAAATGGGACTGAAGATGAAGGTACTCCTGGAAGGATGCTCCGAGGGAAGTGGCACACTGACCAGGCTGGCTGGGGAGGAGGAGATACCCGCTTTCAGGCAGGGAAATGGATCAATCTACAGTGATTAACCAAGTGTACAGTGCTGTTTCAGATTTGGTCATCAATGCAAAAATCTATCTTCCTTCCTTCCTTCCTTCCTTCCTTCCTTCCTTCCTTCCTTCCTTCCTTCCTTCCTTTCTTATTTTCTTTCTCTTTTTTTTTTGTGGCCAGCTCAGTCCACCCTGAGGGTGGGACTGGTATGGCATGTAGTACCAGGGATTGAACTGCAGTCCCTGGGCTTTTGCTTAAGCTTGCCAAAGCAGGTGTTTTACACCACTGAGCTATCTCCCTGGCCCCTAAAAAAATCTATTTTTCATTTGCACTTGGCCCTAAGAACTCCATTCCTTATGCTCCTATCCTTCAATGTAGTTCCTCCACTGAATAAGAATCACAGTTTAAAAAGTTAAAAAAAGAAATTGTTACTTTTCAGAGTAGGCTCTATTATCCAATTTAATTTCTTGCTCAATTTTCCTTGAAGTACAGTTAATGACCTCCAATTGTTCCCATTTTTACTTCTCCAAAATTATTTTTTAATCAAAATCAATTTTTTTTCACATTTGTTTTGCTCTTGATGTTTAAGTTGTTGCTGAGTTTTATTATTACTTAAACATTTTTACCGACTGTAGTTTCTGTCATTGTGAGTTTTCTTCCATTGTCAGTAATTCCACAAAGCTCAACTTTCTAGGTTAAATTTTATAGGTATACACTCTACCCTACCCTGTGTGACCTTTTCCATCATCAGCTTTTGCTTGGACTGATTCTACTAGTATTATTTGCTATAGACTGGCTAAGAGGCTGATCCTATTTACTTCTTCACTAATCTGTGAGAAAATAAGAGCAATTCTCTGTAAACAATTCCAAGCACTCCCTGCTTTACAGCCTGATCTGCTGCTTGGCTAATCCACATTTCCCAACCATTCCTGTCACTTTATGCCTTGGGAAGGAATGTGTCATCACTGTGGATCAGAAACTTGGTGGTGTTGAGGGCAGAAGGTCAGAGTTGGAAGCAATCTGTGCACATGGCCGAGCACTCTAACTGGGTCAGGTCACTTGTCCCTGGGAAGGAGCCCTGCACACCTGGCCCTTGATGTGCCCTTGCTATGGATTTCCTCAGGCATGGGCCAATGAAGGCTGGGCTGGTCCCCTTCCAAGTGAGAGCCTTGCCCAGTGGGAAGGTGTGATGCCTGCAGGCTGTGCCTCTGTGCACACAGACCCCACTCTGGTCCAGGAGGTATTATTCCACTGCAGGTTGTACTTCAAAAAGTCTTTTGGGATCCATGGTGGGAAGTCCACATTGATTCCCAAGATGTAGTGACTGAAACAATAGCAAAAGTGGCAGGAGGTCTAGGTGGGGGACAAAGTGGAGGACTATGGAGCCTGGGGCTGTTGGAAAACCTCCCCAGCTCTACAAGAGTTCTTTGGGGACCCCTCCAGCTGGGCTGAGTTGGATTTCCTGGGAAGTCAGTGGAAGGCCTCTGGAGGTATCTTCAGAAATTGGTGCAAAGCGTGGTGAGGGCTTTGGACTTTATTAAGCCATAGGATCAGGGATTCAGCCAAATCTGGTTTTCAGAGCCTTTCAGGCATTTACATTGACACTGTAAAACCTACACACATGGATATAAAGAATGCCTTCTATCTTTGTACTTAGAACGATTGTCATAGAAAGACCTGAAATGGTTTATAGAAAACTAAGGAGTAATTTGATGAGGAAACGAGGGAGAGGGAGAAAACCAGGGGAATAATGTAAGTATTGTTAAGTCTATCATATGAAAATGAGGAGGGAAATAGAAAATTTCAGATTCTGTAGGTGCAAATTGGTGCTAAACTTCGTGTAGCCAAGGCAAAGAGCAACTAAAGCATTTTATAATACCTCTTAAAATACACATTTCACCCAAAGGATCAGTGAGCTTAATTCTTCTCTGTATTTTTCACAGCATTTAGTGAGCTTAGCCAATTTTGGTAGCAAAGAGGATGATTTAAAACTGAGATTTATATATTGAACTTTTAATAGCACTTATATACTTTAAATCAAATTCCCAGATGTAGTCTTCTACAACACAGGAAATTTAAGAAGTGAGCACCTCAGGGAAGAGCCCACATTAATCTGAATTAATTCAGCAAGCCCTTATCTATCCTGCTGCATATTAATCTACGTACCTATGATATCATGACTGGTGTCATTGCTTTTTCTGACAAAACAGAGGTGGTTAAGAGTGGTCTAAGAAGCATTGAAGTTTATGCCTCCTTCTCCCCACTTAATGATACTATAAACATGTGCTGTGCCAGGTATTTTCCTGGATTTTGGGGTACAGTGAAGAAGTGCTTACACTCCTGAGCTTACAGTGGGGGAATTCCAAAAGTCAGCAGTGAAGATGGGTCCACAAGGGTGGACTCAAAGTGCCTGGGACCTGATGTTTAATTCATTGCTGAGTTTTATTATTACTTGTAAATTTTCACCCACTGCACCCCAACAGGCACCATTGCTCACACGAAGGGTTCTGGGTGGAAGACATTGGCTTCTTCCCCGAGTTCTTTCTTTGGGTTTTCTAAGCCCAGCTGCCAGGGGTAAACCCTGTCTCCATGCCACACTGAAGCAATTATATATGTGTGTGTGTGTCTGTGTGGTCCTTCCAGTCCTGAAAGCCCTGAGCTTTTCCCTGGAAACTTGTGTGCTAGATATGGGCTCAGAGCTTCTCTCTGTGTGGCAGTCAAAAAATCAACCTGGCCCTGCTGTCTGGATCCTGAAACAGAGAAATTGTCTAAGTACCCTAACCCTTTCCATGCCACGGCAGGAGGCCAAGTTCAGGTGTGGCTGCTCACAGGTAAGACTTCCAGGTAAGGATTTACCCCCAGCCTCACCCACCTAGGAGCTTAGCATGCCTGGGTGCCAACAGTCAAAGCATACCTCAGGCTTTCTTTCTGAAAAAAAGATTAAGTTACTCAGCACATTAAGATGGACATTCTCTCTTGCTCTCATGCTGTTTTTTTCTTTCCTAGGCCCGAGTAATGGCAGGCCCTCATCTTTGTCCCTGAGATCTGAGATGGGACACAGCAGCAGCAGTCCTTAGGGAACACGACTGCTGACTATGCCATCCTTACAAGCACCTCACACCTCATGGGCTCTGGTAAGTGCTGCTGTTTTCTCATTATAGAAACTCATTAGGCATGAGCTGGACTTTGTCCAGCTCCAAATGCAATGCTTTTCTTCACTACATTGCTTCATCTCTCCAATAGCCAGCAGTGGGAGAGACTTAGTTAGCAGCTGGCCGAAGCATGGAGATTTTTGCCGGTGTGGTTCAGGAGTCCTTGGTAGCCCTCTTCAGGGCAGACCTTGCATTTGAAGTGGTCTGCTCAGAAAGACCACCCAAGACAGTCCTCAGGGATATGCTGCAAGGGGTGACATTCCCATGGGCATTTTATAGGCGTGCTAGATAGAATCATGCACACCTCTGAGCATACAAGTATGTATGGCTATCAAAACTCATTGAACTATAGGTTTAAAATAGGTGCGCTTTATCCCGTGTAAATTACAACTCGGTCAAGTTGATACTAAAAGAAAATAAAGAAAAAAACACACCTCACACCCTAAGCACCTGATGTCCCTCTTCCTGCGCTGCACATTTGGACCCTTGTCTCCATCAGCTGATGCTCTCTCTAGCTGTGACCTTGCCTGATAATTGGGAGCTGGGCTGGCTGATAATTGACAGCTGAGGGAGAGTTACGTGAGTGCTTAAGGATGACAGTGGAGCTGGGAGCTCCTGACAAGCGCTGTCCTGATCTATTTTATTATCTAACGCCATTCCTACTGCTGCCACTGGCATGGACTAAGGAGCCACGGAGCTCTCCATGGAAGCTGAGGGATGCCAAGAACCAAGCTCAGTGGAAACAAGCTATGGCATGGAGCTGCTGGTGACAGGAGAGATTGCAGTGTTCCAGGAGCAGTTCTCCTGTGTCATCTGCCTCTGGAACATAAAGTGCTAAGGATTTTTCGCTCAAGTAATTGGATTCTGAGTGCTTGTCAAGCTCAGTGGCGCCAGACTTCCCTGTGGCCAAGTGTGAGCAACAACTTGGCATCTCCAGTGACAAGCGGCGAAGCGCGGGGCTCTGACTCTTGGGTTCGCTGTCTGCGAAGTGGGTGTGGGAAGGCCTGGCTCATGGGAAGGCCTGGATATTGGTAGCTCTCCACCTTCTCTTTCTTGAGTCTGCCTTCAGGTGCTCCTCCTCCTCTGTGATGTGTCCCTAGTGAGGCCACCTTCTCTGTCCCCGCTTCCCTCCTCTGAAGTCTTATAGCCACATAGTCTCAACCACAATTGGTCAGTGTTGAGTAAAGCGAATCCCTCCACTCTGATGTGGATTCCCTGTGGCCAGGGGGTGACTTTCATCCTGCCATCTCCATCCTGCCTTCCACCCTCAGGTGCCATGTCACTGCCTTGCTGTAATTTTTCCATGCCACTGACCCACTACCCGAAGTGATCTCACTATCAGTTATTTATTTCAGCTCAGCAGTGATCAGTTGGCCTCACTGTCTTGGGACCATGATGAAGAGTGAGTGCATCTTGCAGGCGTGCATGCATGACAGAACCTAATGGTTTGGAAGCGCAAGATAGACAGAGGAAGAGGCAGAGTCTCACTATCTTCCTTTAGATCCTATTTCTCAAAGGTTCCTCAGTCTCTCCATAACATCAAACCACAGAGACTTAATATATGTGCCTTAGGAGAACATTGCACATCTAAATGCCTGAGCCACACAGCCTGCAGTGGTGAAGCTGCGGTGGCTGGCTGGCTAACTAGGTGGGCCATGGACCTTGCATGAAACTAAGTGTGTCAGTTGTCCTGCCTCTCAGGAGGGAGAAGACAGAGAACTAATTTCTCTTGGACTCAGGGTGGACTTTCTTGGGCCAGGATGCTTTCCTACGGCAGCTTCCATTTGGCATTGCCCCAGGTTAAAAACAAACAAACAAACAAACAAAAAAAAAAAAAACAACAAAAAAAAAAACAACTATAAAATCCAGCAGGTGCCAGACAACCCTATAATGTAGCTCCTAAGTTTTACTCCATCTACCTGGGCAGGTTGGTGACTGAAAGATGAGCATGCCAAACAGAACCTCACTCCCCAGGGCTGGGTGCTGGGAGTGGGGCAGGCTTCATAGGTTGCACTGGGCCATTTTGCATTTTAAATAACAGGCAGATTTGACTGCTCAGAGAGGAGGGTGAAAGAGTCCCCAGGTGTGGAAACCATGTGCTCAGATGGAAGCAGGTGTAGGTGTGGTGTAGGAACAGGTGCTGGAGGGACTGACGAAGGCTGTTTAAAAACACAGGTTGGGGAACTGTAAGTCACTTACCTCAGCAACTAGTTGGCATTGGAAAGCCAGGGAGAGTTTGGTATAACTGCCATAGTTAAACAGGCAGAGCTGCAATACAGAAAAAGGCTGTGAAATCACACATGGGTCCTGATACAGTTTCCTAGGTGACTTGGCCCCTTCCCTCACTGTAGCTGGCTCTTGTGCCCTTTGTGACATCCTAGGGCATCTAGTTTCACAGTCTGGTCAGTGAAGTTGAGAACCAAGTTCTGAAGCAAAGTGATGACCAGGTAACCAATCACACAAGTAGAACCTGTAGTTGGCTCATCATCAGACTGATCAGTGGGGCTCAGGGCCCACGTGTCTACTCTTGTCCACATCTTAATCTCTGATAGGATGAAGCTCAGTTATGCAAGTGTCAAGATGTATGTCCAAAGCCTCAGGTGAACACAGAGCTTTCAGAGGTGGCCGAGTTTCCAGTGTGTGATGTTTGGCTGAAGAGTGTGTTGTTAAGGCACCCAGTTGTGGGCCCCCTTCCTCTGCACCACTTCTGAAGTTCCAGGATGCCACAACCACAACTGTGCTGCAAGACTTAACCTCAACTGTTTGTGTCTGGCTTATTATGCATATAGCTTTGTTTTGAGGGCACTATACTGCATGCTCAGAACACCCTTGATGACTTCCTTTCCCCAATCCTGCCCACTGAGAATACCCTGGCCCAGCTAAGGACACTTCATGACTCACTTTCCCCTATTCCCTGCTCTATAAAGTCCCTGCCTCTCCAGCCATTGCTGCTGTTCAGGTCTGCTGGGCAGCCCAGCACATGCTAGTTGCCATCAATAATCTACTCCTTTCATGCCAGCTAACATGAATGTGGTCTTGTGTGATTCAAGGGCACCTTTGCCCTGATAATTTTCCTGCCATATGTAATTAGCAGATCAGTATGCTGGTTGGTGCGGCACAGTTCTGGCAAAGGGTTAAGGACATGAGTGCTATGCTCACCTTGGGGCGGGTAGCTTGCATACCATTTAAGGAACATAAAGGGTCTTGTCACTCTCCCTCATTGCTTCCCGTGCCTTGTAGGCCTCATGAACTGTCTCTGCCTAGCCATCCTGCCTTGAACTAGCTGACCATGGACCAAAACCCCTAAAAATTGAGAGCTAAGCAGACCTTTCCTACTTCAACTCAGAGTGTCAGGTATTTTGCCTCAGCAATGAGAAAGGTGACTAAGATGAGCTCCCATCTCTGAAGTGTGGCACCTATGCCAAAAGCAGAGCGGACACAACCAGGGAATGGCGCAGCCTGGCTGCTGCAGTGCCTTCTCAGCTTTCTTCTGCTGGACTTGCCATTGTCGCCAGGAGGGAGGTACGGGGCATCACATTCAGTCGTTTAAGATTTTTAAAACTTCAACTTTGTTCCAGTGAGTTAGAGAAACTTTCCCAGAGTCACAAAAAGAAGTGACAATGAGAGGCATTCTGTCAGGGTCCTGCATCCCTCAGCCCAGGGCATCTAAAGACAGAGGATGTCCAGAATGGACGCTGCAGCCTCCATTTCTTACGCATCCTCTCCTTTTGGCAACAAGGAATATCTGCATGGTTTTGCTTCTGGATGTGTTTCTCTTTATCACTAACAATGACTTACACTGAAAAGAAGATAAAAAGTCTATGTATACCATACCCTGGAAAATTGCATGATTTAGTGTTGCAAATACCTGTGTTTAGCTATTCAGTAGAGTGCAGGGCCACTGTATTCTCTGTTATTTCCCTTAGGAAAAACATGTTGGGAACTATACTTAAGAGAGAGTTACATGTTCTGTCTTTCTCTGGTGTCACTGATCACCATCATATCAGAACACCGACATGCTCGTAGGCACTGCATAGCTAATGGGCTGCCATTATTCTTATTTTACAGAAGCCATCACTCATTTTGTAGCAGCGGTGAGATTGACTAAAGTATTTTAATTGGGTTGAAGTTATTTGGCATTCTGTATGCTTCAGTTAGCTGAATGTCAGATTGTTTCCTCAGATTTGGGAAGTTTTCTGCTATTACTTCTGCCCATATTCTTTTTATATCATTTGTATTCACTCCATCCTCCTCATTGATGCCTATTAGTCTCACATTGTTCATCTTTACATTGTCTTGCAGGTGATGAATTATTTTTCTGCATCCTAGTAGTTTTTAAGAGATTTTTTCTTACCTTTTCACTAGCTGCACATTTCAGCTGAGCTAGTGTCCTCTGCACTTGTTCTGGGTGGTCTCAAGGCCTCAGATTGCATTTTGCTTCTTGTCTTTATCTTTCATATAGCACTGACCTCTGACCTTTTGTGGAGAGCTTTAGTGCAGTTATAACCTTAGCATCTACTGAAATTCGGATGTAGCTCTATTAAGTTTGAGTTTATCCAGTTATGCCTGGCTTGGGTCTAGCTGTTGTGTTCAGCTCCTTCCTACTGCAGCCCTTGGAAGTGAACTTGTTGTGCCCCTCTGGCAAAATGGTGAACCTGTGGTGCCCTTCTGTTGTGTCTCTGGCCTAGGGGGCACAAGGGAGTGCAGAAGCTCTCCCACACACCAGCCAGGCTGGGCTTGGGATGGATCTGGGGGTCTGGAGAGCGTCACAGAAATTCTCACTCACTGGGCAGGCTTGGGGGCGGGGGCTCTGGAGAGGTGGAGGGGTCCCCAGGGTGTGATAGAGGGTCTCACTTTCAAGGCATGCCTTGACGTTTTGTCCAGAGAGGTCCCGCAGCTGCAGGGAAGCTGAAAGCTCTCCCACACACTAGCTGGGCCTGGGCTGGGCCGGATGCGGCACACAGGGTGGACTGTGCTGGCTCTGGAGGGCCGGGGAGGTCTGCAGAATGCGGGGAAAGTTCTCTCTTGTACGGCTGGCCTGGGCTTGGTACAGTGGGTGCAAGACAGAGCAGAAGCTCTCCCACACACTCGCAGGGCAGATCTCAGGATTGACTAAAGTATTCAAGGTTAGCCTGGCGGGCAATGGCAGCTGGTGTTCAGACCTAGGGTTACCAAACTCTACAAGCCACCAGTCTTTGTCACTCTGTGTGTCCTACCTCCAACTGGAGTGACCAATGCATTCAGCAGACGATCCTCAATGTCTGTCCAACCTGGTGATGCCTACACAACACGCTGACAATGCGACTAATTAATAAAGTCCTCAGTCTCCTACAGAAAGCCCACAGATTGAGAATGAGAAGCCTGTAAGTGACACATTTTTATTTAATTACAAGAGCACTGGAGATGGAATGTAATTTCATGCTACGTCTCCTTGGCTCACTTATTACTTTAAAGCAACTGTATCACTGAAAGTACTTAAAAGAGAAATTGCTCTAGAGGATATAAAAATCCTTAGATACTTGCATCTAAATACAGTGGCAGCACCATTAAAGAACAGATAAAGAAATATTATTAAGCAGTCTGTAATTAAAGTATTGATTCTTTCTGCATGAATAAAAAGCAAAAAAGTATAATTAGTGATTAATAAAATCTAAGATTAGGCTAAGAAGATACTAAAGTGAAGTACTCTATCTAAAATTGGGCAGTATATTGTTTTTCAATTACAAGGTTTATGTTTGAGGAAGAATTATAAATAGGCAAGTTAATGTTTCTACTAAACTAAAAGCTAGAATTATTATATATAAAAATTGAGGTTTTTTTTTCCCATTTCCTTGAGTTCTGGAGCTCCTACTTCAAGCAGGGAAGCAGGGCTATTTTATGTGGGATAGATATGTGCTCCAGGAAGGTACAAGGGTAAAGCACAGGACCCCAAGTGCTCGTAGGTCCTCAGCCAGCAGATGGGCGATTATCTTGGTCCTTTGTCTTCACTGATGAGGCAAACTGCCTCCTTCTGCAGTGAATAAACCCTTCAGTCTACCACAAGCTATATCTCAAAAAGAAAATTCTTCAGAGAGTCCTAGTGGTACACTCTTACTGGGCCATTTATTGAGGGTAGGTCTCAGTAAACCCTGCTGGGTTTAGGGTGGGCAGCTGGCAGTGACAGGGAAAGAGAGCCAGGGAGAGTGGGACAGAAAAGAGGGCTTCATGGTCCAAAGCAAAGGCAGAATTTGAATCTTGAACCTGTATCCTAACAGCTGGGTGCCATGGACAAGCAACACCTTTCACAGCTTGCATTGTGTTCTCTCCAAATCGTTGCAGTAGTGGCTCCTTCCCTGGCATCATGTGGGGCATGTTGGACCAGCACAGGCAGCACCCGAGAAGTATGTTCTTCATTGGCCAAGCAGGGATGCCCGTAGGCTATAAGCTGTATAGTCCTTATTACAGTTTTCTCCCTTGCCCTTGAGTGGGCCTGTGTTATGGCTTCAGCCTGTGGGTGGTTCCAAGCTACATGCTGGGGAAGTGCTCAGTTGGGGCTGTCTTGAAATTCTGAACAAGGGACTCTGATTGGCTGGTGAATTCTGCCTGGTGACTCTTTACCTCCCCCATAGCACTGTGTGTCTGTATCAGGAATCTGTGCACAGAGAGTGCAGTCCTTCTCAGGGCACCAGGCTGACAGCTGTGGCTTGTTTTCCTTCACAGAAGTCCTGTCTACTGAGAGCAGGTGTGCAGGAGTCCGGCAATATGAGTAAGCAGACAGCTGTAAATGGGCACCGCTTGAACCCCGCAAGCCAGACTGTCTTCTTTGATCTGTTCTTACTCAAGAGTCTTGACTGTTGAGAAGTGACTATGGTGCTTAAGTAGACCTTGGGCAGCACAGGCGTTGAGCTGACAGCCGTGAGAGGTCTGTACATGCCGTAGAGCGTACAGCCCTAATGAGCAAACTCTCAGTATTCCAGAAGACATTTTCAGTGAGAAGAAAGATAAGTACTAATAGTGTTTGGACAGGATATCATGTCTGCATCTTGTACTATACCACTATGAAGACAACAATGTGCAATGTATTAATTATTGAAATTGTCCTACTAATCAGTTTTGAAGCTGTCTCGTTGCTATTTGTTTCTCAATAAAATTAACAAAAAAAGAAAAAAAAAGACATTTTCATCCCTGGAAAGGGGAAAAGACAAAGCTGAAAGTAGAGAGCTAAATGAGGCTTTTGCAGGGGACTTCTTGCTCTTGGAGTGCTCTGGGGCAGTGGGGAACACATGGTGTTTCTAGGGCCTGAAATGCTGGCCATGGCCCAGCAGAACTGAGTCAAACTGCTTTAGAGTCTCAGAAGTAAGACGCTGAGGAAGGCAGTGCAGAAGGGTGGAAGGAAGTGCTGTGAGGTGGTGTGGAAGGCAGAATTGGGGGAAGGACGTTATAGCAGGAAGAAGTGCTCATGCTTCCAGTGCGTCAGGGCTCAGGTCTGAGATTCCCCCGAGGGATGGGGTTCTCAAAGAATTCATTCCTGAATGACAGGGAGATGGCGCAGTAGAATAAGCACTTGCCTGGCAAGCCCAAGGGCCTGAGTTCAATACCTGGTTCTGGAAAAAAAAAAAAAAAAAAAAAAAAAAAAAAAAAAAAAGAAATCACTCATGAGCTTATGGAAAGGTGGGCTTTAAAGCCCATCAGAGAAGCACTGATACTAAGCTGCTGGGTGAGGATGAGGCTGACTAGAACCTTCCCTCCTCCCTCTCATGGCTCTGTCCTCCCATGGATTACAACCCAGGAGCTGGCAGAAACCTTCATCAGCAAAGCAGATAAAGTGACAAGGGGGAAAGCTGGAAGAGGGTGAGCTCTTTGTCCCTTCCTTTCCTTACCTACTTCTAGTCACTGGCCAGTGACATGACTGTGTCATGACGGGGAGGTTCAAGTTGAATTAAGAATAAGTTTTGGAATATGACGTAGAACTATGCATATTTGTACAGAATGTATTTGTGATTTTTTTTTAAGACAGGGTCTCACTATGTAGCACAGGCTGGCCTTGAGCTTGCTGGGTAGCCATGGTTGGCCTGAAACTCATGGCAATCCTCCTGTCTCAGCATCTAAATGGTGGGATTATAGATATGCACCACCACATTTGGCTTATTGAGACTTAAGATGATTCTGGACTGGAAATTGTTGTCTGAGGCATTCTCTAAGCACCTGCTGGGTATGCAATATATAGTAACATCCTGGAGTCTTGAGCATTCAAGAAAATTGGTCATAGGAATATAAGGTCTTTATTATGTATCAGAATCATATCAAGATCACCAAACTGCTCCCAAGTGATCCACTGGGTATGCTCTGCTAAGTGTGAGGCCCTGTCCCTCCACCATACTTTCAGGCGAGGCTTGATCCAATATTTAACCTGGCCGTTCTACTTTTGGGTGCCACCACCTCACAAGCAGCATGCAGGACACCCGTGAAAGGCTGTGGAGTTGGAAGCTTCCTCTGCTGCTGCTGCTTTGCCACAAGGCTCAGCTGGCTCCTGGCTGCTGGAACAACCCGTTTCCATGGCAGATCCATCTTGTCTGCCACTTTTTATTAAATCCAGATTTAATTGGAAGGACCAAGTGGACCGAGCTTCACCAGCCATCACAGGCAGCGAGCCACCCCAACAGGTGGGCACTGTGGGACATACGCCAGGGAAGCAGGGGTCTGAGGATCAGGGCCAGACACCTGTCACTAGGCAGCCTCACAGCCTCCAGTGCTCGGCTTTGCCTGCAGGATGGCAGGCTGAGCAGGGACACCCACGGGCCACCAGCCATGCAGTCCTCATCACACCCTCCCAGGCAGCTGTTACTTCTGGATCCTGGTGACATTTTTTGGTTGGATTTGACTTCTGCCTTTTGCATATTGAGACAAGGTTAGACTCATGCCTCTCTTCTTGAGCAGCCTGCCAGGACCAAGCACTGGCAAGGCACTTGCCATTTCCTCCGTGACTCATTATCAATAAGCCCCTTTCATTCACTGCTGCTGAGTGACAGTCCCCCTTTTAAAACTGTTGCAGGGCTCCTTCTGGGGCACACATTCAAGGTGAGTTCTGCTGCAGTTGGGATGAGGTACACTTGGCCTGGGTCAAAGCAGACCTTTCTGGGACATGCAAAGAACTGAACATTGGTGTTTCTCAGAATTCCTGCGTTGAAGCCTAATCTCAAAGCAATGGTGTTAGGAAGTGAGGCTTAGGGAGGGGTCAGCTCACGAGGCCCTTGGGAGAGATCAGTACATGTATAAAAGAGGCCTCAGCGAGGCAACTGGCTCCTTCCTCCGTGTGAGGACACAGGGTGGAAGTGAGGAGGGAGGCCTCGTCAGACAGCAGATCTTCTGGTGCCATGTCTTGGACATCGCAGCGGGCCTGACTGAAATCCTTAGGGAAGCATGCTCAGCAGTGTGTCGTAGCATGCTGAGGACTGATGTCACTGAGAAGCAGTCTGCATTAATTGTAGAGATGTTGCCACAGAGATTTTGTGTTTCTTATTAACTATTGCATGTAAGAAGTTCTGGGAGAGGAATTCCAGAATATGTACTGTGGAGAGCTGCATGTTGCCGCTCCCAACATGGGGCTGGCTTCCGCCTTCCACCCTTTCGGGGGTGAGTGCTCTCCTCGCTGTTCATTGCCATATATGGTTAAGACAAAAGGCACTAGTGTGCTTCCGCATAGATGGACCTATAATCAAAGGCCAAGTGTCAAACTGGGATTGGGTCCCTGGGGGTATTTAGGACACAGCCTGCTTGTGCTCGGGGGAGAAGAAGCAAGATTGTTCAAGGGTCCTGAATAAACTGCCGATGGAAGAGCTGGTTGTTGCATCATCCTTGCTGGCGAGGTAGCGCGCGACAAGTGGTGGCCTGTACGGGGACCGCCCTCTTCTCCCCTTCAGCTCGGATTTTCGGCTTTTCAGGAGGACGCGTCGGTAAGTCCTAGGTAAGTAAGGACTGGCCTCCCGCAGGCGCCACGGGACTAGTGGTTGCTCGCCTGGTACATAACAGGGAGCCGAATGCCTTTCGGCTGCTCGCCCTTGAGCGAGGGGATTCTCCTTTCTCCACCAGTAGCTCCATTAGTCTGCCTTACCCAGGCCCGAGGCCTGTAGGCCTCTGCAGGAGGTCCCGGTATTCCACCAATTTACAACTGGGTCTCCTATGGGGTAACTGCCTCAGGCATACAGCGCCTTGGGAATTGAAGAACAAACATAGTTGTCCGGTGGGAAACCTTTGGCTTATGGGACTGTGAGGCCCACCCAGGACCATCCCTTACCATTATAAGAACCCTCATTTGTTTAATACTCCTCAACTGCTTGACGGGGCCTACCTGTGTGGGGAGCGAGCTTGCCTAGATTTGGTGCCATTCATGATTGTTAAGTCCACTGCTTTCAATGGCACTGCGTACTGGAATGCCTCCGGTTCGTTCGAACGCACTGTTAATGTCACAGTAGTAAAGGAGTTCCCCATTGTATCGATACCATGTCTGCTCCCCCCATTTTTCTTTGTGGTCTGGAATAACTCTGAGGAGGGGGCTGGGAAACTTAACTGTTCTGTGAGTAATTGCAGCTTATCCAACTGCTGGATGGAGTATCATAGCCATGCCCTTGTGGTGAGGCTCCCAGCAGCCATTATGATGCCTGTGGATCTTCTCCCCGAACAGCTGCAATTGCCCCTTCAAGTGTATCGACAGAAGAGGGATTTCGGCATCACAGTGGCCATCGTGGCGGCAATTGCTCTCATGACTGCGAGTGCTGCTACTGCAGGGATAGCCATCAGCCAGACGATCCAGACTGCAAGCGTGGTGAACCAACTATCTGAAAGGCTTACAGCGGCCCTAGAGATTCAAGAGACTCTGAATGGTCAGATACATTTTGGGATTCTGTCACTTAATCAGCAGACTGCTTTGCTCCAGGAACAAGTGGACTTTCTTAATATACAACAAAAGTTGATGTGTGGGTTAGGTTTTAGGGAAATCTGTGTTACACCTAACATAGTAGAGAATGCTTCCATGGTTGTACAACAGCTTAATGCTTATTTGAGTGGCCCTTGGAATACTACCTTCTTAAATTACACAGTACAGTTGAGCCATGCTATCGCTCAGGTGA
>PVKA01037895.1:10066-20759 GCA_004027165.1 Ctenomys sociabilis | reverse complement strand
AGTGAAAAGTTGGAAATTAATGACAAACAATTTGTGAATGATTTCAGAAAGATTTTTGTTTGAAATTCACTTTGTTTTTCTTTTTCCTTTTTTTATTTCCTATCAGGGTTCCCCAGGACAGATGCTGAGCTGTCTTATGGAGCAGAAGTTCCTTTTTTATACAAATTTATGTACTTAATTGTGTTGTTTCTTTTTTTTTATTTCTTTTTTTTGGGGTACCAAGGAAAAGAACCAATTGTACTGTTTCAGTAAGACAACATGGCCATGCTTTTTGTATTGTTTGGATACTAGTTGCATATGTTCTTAAAATTTAAAATTAATTTTATCTTCAATGAAATTATGAAATAGTATTGCTAGGAATAAGAAAAATATCAAAACAATCTTCAAAAATATTAAAATTTATAGAAATAATTCTCTTCTATAATTTTTAAGGTTTTATTTCTAGCAATGCTTCTTAAAAACAATTTAATGAACCATGTTATTTCTTATATTATGGTAACAAGTTAGTTTTCAAGATTTCACTAAACATTTTGATAAACATGAAACATATTTTATAATACTACATGACACATGTTTTAAAGGCTTGACTCTAGCAAAGACATACTTTACTTCTTGGTTTCACTTTTTCCATTAACAACAAAAGCCCGGTTTCATTTCAGCAAATGTATATTTGAAGAAAATTTATTATGACTGTTTTGCTTCCAAGTTATCTTCTTTCTGTAGGAAAAAAAACTTGATATGGACCTGAAATTGTTTTATAAATCTGGTAAAAAGCAGTTTTAATCACATTCAAGGCCTCCATTCTTGCATTTCCATTTTCATAAACTCATATTAACTTATTATTGTATATAAAAGTGCACATCTAGGGATTAATTTTATCAAATTTAAATGTTGTGATGTCCCAATGAGCACACACCCCAGCTACTTCCGTGCACCTGTTCCTGTAATTGATTTCTATATTTGTGGGGACTCTGACAGCCCATGCTGTTATCATTAAGACAGTTTCACAAGCCTCTGAATGCTGTGTTGCTGTGATCCACAAATTGTAAAAAGGACTAGGAATAAAGACTTAGAAATTGCTTTGAATATTATGAATAGCTGTTATTTTTTTTCTTTGCACCATGGAAATAAATCACTGTCTATTTGCATTAGATTATTCACTTCCATTTTAAAATTATGGCCTTTATCACATGGAAAAAATGTTAGCCAAAGATTAGAAATGCTCATATTTGTGTGAAAGCTCTCATCCACTTGAATCAATGGGAATTTAGCAAAGAAGTATTAAATATACGCACAATATTTTTCTTAACATATAATTTATTTTTATGTAATCATATGCACCTGTGCAGGGACATAGCAAAAGACAAGTTTTAAAATGTCACGTTTTCCTAGTAAACTACTGAGTTGATATCCACTGCATCAAATCCTAAATGGATAATTACTTAGTTTGTTCATCAGACAATAACTTTTTTAAATGCATTTAAATGTACAGCGTCACACTACACAGGCTGGACTCACAGTGGTCATCCTCTTTTACCATCCTGCCCAGTGCTGGGATTACAAGTGTGAGTCACCACATCCAGACTCAGTGGACTGCTCAGTTCACCCAAGGGTGGGACCCGCAGGGGTGTGAGGTGCCAAGGATTGAGCTAGGTTCTTGTGCTTTCCTAAGCACATGGTTAGTCTGCTGAGCTAGCTGACTAAACCAAAATAATTTTTTATAGTGACAAAACTTTGACATCTTGGGTTCAATATTTCTCAGGTCCCAAGTATATGATTAAGTTATGAACTAGTGATAGTGTATAGTAAATATTTCTACATCTTCATTAATTATCCAAGTTAGGAATTAGAAATATTAAATAGCTTCTTTAGCAGTTTTATTGAAATATTTTCTAGACAAAGATGCTTTAATTTGTATTAAATCCTTGCTCATGACAAACATGTTTGTTTTCTATAATGAATACTTTGATTTCCTAAATTTTTATAAAATACATTTTGGGAATACTATTTAGCCCATAAAATTACTTTGATGAAATAAAAAAAATATTTTCATTTTACCATTACATTTATAAAACATTTTAGTATTACCACTGTCTGAAGTATTGGAGTAAAACTCTCTGAACTCTTTTTCACAGGAGTGTTTTTTTTTTTTTTTTTTTTTTTTTTTTTTTTTTTTTTTTTTTTTTTTTTTTTTTTTTGTCTTTTTGAGACAGGGTCTCACTATGCAGTTCAGGCTGGCCTTAAGCTCACTTTGTAGCTCAGGCTGGTCTCAAACTCAGAACAATCCTCCTGCCTCAGCCTCCCCAGTGCTGGGATTACAGGCATGCGCCACCACGCCCGGCACACAGGAGTGTTTTAAGTTCAAAAATACTCAAGATAGCATATTCACTGTGGATGATTTTAAATGTGTCTTTTACAACATATTCATAGCTATTATTCTTTAATTACATTTCCATGTTTTATTTTCCCTCCAGGTAGAGCTTATTCTTCTTGCATGGATTAAATTCATTCATAATGTTCCACTTATTTTTCTGCTCCCTTTAAACCGAACCACCTCTATAAGGTTCTGTCCCATTCAATTTAAATGGGTTCAAGAGAGACTGATGGAGTCATTTAGGTAGTCTGGGATTCCTGTGATGATTTTTGGATGAACCTAGAAGACATTTTTATTTGGACACAAATTGTGTGGTGGGGATTGTTCAACAGGGCCGCATAGTTATATGAGAACTGTCACTTCTGTCTAAAAGTTCAGCATAAACAGTATTATGTAGATTTTTTTAGAGTTTATAATATTTTGTATGGAATATTCAACAGCAATGCTAGAAGAATATCTGAGCGGGCACTTAGGTAATGACACACACAAAAGTCTTTTTCTCTAGGTAACTAAACTCCTCTTGCAATATAGTGCTAAGCCTGTTATTGAGACCTGTTAAAACTGAATACTAAATGTGTGTGACCAAGAGAATACAAAATCTGGGCTTCTCTTCATTAACTGGAGAGTCAGCCAAAAACCAGTGTAATATATACAGCCCACTACCCTGTTCCATGCAAGCTAATTATAGGAAAATACACTTAGGAGATGTTTCTGGAAAAATGTCCTTCAAGCATAATTCATTTAGTCTGTCTTGGCACTTTTCTCTGCTCAGCTCTGAGGGCTTCATGGGGCTTCCTTTCAGTAGAGGTGTTTAAGGAGTATAGAGACCGTAAGTGTGAACTTCAATAACACCATCCCTAACCCTATCATTAAGTAGAATGAACAAGTCTTTATCGTGATCCTGAAAATAAACAGATAAAAAAAAAATGGCTGTTCATAATTTAAAGTTGATTAGAGACAAAATGAATACACAAACGTAAAGATAGTCACTAAGAGTTACCTGACATTGCCTGAAGCTTTGGAGAACAAGACTGAAAGAATGTGACAAAGGACGAGGAAACAGTCCTGTAATGATGCGAGTTCAGTCCTAAAGAGGTTGGGAAAAGCACGTGAGCTGACAAGGAAGTTCTAAATCTGGTGATGAATGGAACTCAGTCTCTGAATTCAGTTGATTGCTGATTCTAGATACCTTAGTCAGTATTAATTATTAGTGTAATAAAGTGGTAATAGTGAAACAACTATAATTGAAATAATGAATGAGCTAATAATATGAGGTACTACACATCAATATTTACTTACTAATATAAGTCCTGAGTGCTGAACTCTGGAAGAGTCCAGAGCTAATACTCCTACAGGTACAATTTATCAGTGCTCAGTGATAGGCTGATTGCACTAGATCTCTGCTCATGGAAGGTATTAGAAGACAAGCTTTGCAGTGTTTGTAGCCTTATTACTACTTCCATCCAGGAATAAGTGTTTAGGCTTGTCTCAGTAGCAAACTCTTTTGAACGCCAAACATCATCTTCTCTTTGTTCAAGAACAGGTTTGTAGGGCTGGTGAGATAGTTCAGTGGACTACAGAGCCTGCTTAGGCAACCTTAAGCAAGCACAGGGACTGTGGTTCGATCCCGGTACCACATGCTCCATGAGCCCCTGCATAATTAAAAGTTGATGAGAGACATCACAAATACACAAATCTGAGTATAGTCACTAAATGTTAGCTGACATTGCCCAAAGCCTTGGAGAACAAGACTGGAAAAATGTGAGTCTGGGCATGGTGGATATTGCCTGTAATCCCAATGCTAGGGAGACTGAAAAAGGAGGATCACAGTGAGTCCAAGCTGTGCCCTGAGCGAGACCCTGTAACAACCAAATACATTAAAAAAGAGCAAGTTTGTTTCCTAACCATTATACAAAAGAGAGTCTTCCACCAAGGTAAAGAAAGGGATGTTTTGATATTGTTCTTTTTTGCAGACGATTGGCCAAGCTCTAAGCTTTAACTTCTTTTGAACTAACATTCACAGTGGCTCATATTTATGAAATTAATGAGAACAAAGGAAACAGTGGCAACATAAAATTTTTGATCCTTCATTTTCCATGTGCAAGAAATTACCAAAATTGTTTTTGGGCCAGTTATAGCTTATTGTCGTATTAGTTAAATTCTGACACAGAAACCAGAATCATCCTGCTATGTAAGGGTGGTATAACTTCATTTTAATTAATTACTAATTTCATATGGAATTTTTTTTCTTGCACATGACTGGTCTTGTTTATTGTTTCATTCCTTTTCACTCCTAATAAACCCTATTCCACTCCTTATTTGCAAAAGCTTTGTTACTATTTCTTTCGTGTATTCTCTTTTTTCCTTTTCCTCCTTCACTCTCCCAGATTTCCTTTCCTACTTCAAAATTTTCTTCCTATTTCTCGATTATCTATTATGCATTTATTTTATATAATTAATGTTATAGATTATATACACAATAATCATATTCATCATAGAGAATTTGAGCCTATACATGATATATTTTGATTTCTCTATTTTTACCAATACCCTCTCCTTCCTTAACCCATCTTCCTCTTCCTATTTATAAAATTTTGTTTCAAATGAATCCTTTTCCTTTTAATACAATTATCAATATATGTGCACCCATGTTTATAATAGCACAGTTTGTAAGAGCTAAGTCTTCGAAGCAGCACAGATGCTTATCAGCCAAAGAATGCATAAAGTGGTTAAGGGTTTTTGGAGATTTTTCTGCATGTTCTAGTGTCTTCCATTAATCTTCAGGTCTGCTTGTGCTTTGTATTGTTTTGCTTTGCTTCGCTTCGCCAGTATCATGCTGTATTTATCAAAGTGTAGCCTTGTAGTATAGTTTCAAATCACGGATTGTGATGACTACTGTCTTGCCTTTGCTACTCCGAATTCTTTTCACCATTCTCGAGCTCATCGGGTTCCAAATTAATTTTAGGATTATCTCTCCAATAGCTAGAGAACTGATAACATGATTTTTTTTCTTCACAGGAATACTGCTGCCCTGCTCTGTGGTTCTTTTATACTTCCCCTGAGCACACTGTATCCATTGTTGTCTGTCGTTCTCTCTGATGCTATTTCTGTGGATGCAGAGCAAGTGAAGTACATGCACAGGCTCGAGCTCAGCACACGACAGTTTTAAGTAGAGGCACATTTAAAATTATATATTAGCCAGATATCTCTGTGGATTAAAGCACCTGCATAGGTAGACGCAGCAGCCTGCTGTGTTGGCCCCATCCCCAGGGTCACTGAGATGGGTGACTGAGACTGGGTGCGGTGGCTCACGCCTGTGATCACAGTGCTTGGAAGGCTGTGAACAGAAGGCTCTCTATGACTCTGATCTGGGAAGTGAGATCCTGTAGACCCTACAGTCCCTGTACTAGATACATTAAATAGATAAATAAATAAATAAATAAATTACATAATAAACTACTAAAGATTCTGGAAGAGCAAATGTTAGGTTTCATCACTGCAACACAATACCTGACATAATGAAAGTCAAGGGAGAAGTGACTCATTTTTGCTCATGACATCAGAGGTTCCGATGTATAATTATTTGGCTCTCATGCTTTTGAGCCTACAGTGGAACACTGGGTCAAGAAAGGAACATATTACAGAGGAAGCTAGGAAGTAAAGACAGACACCAGAAGAGACCAGAATCCTAACATAGCCTGCAAGAGAATGACTCTAGCAATGGCTTTCCATCCAGGAGCTTCCACCTTTTAAAAATTCTATCACATCATGATAATGCCCAATGGAGACCAAACTTTGCCCCTTTTGGTCATTGAGGGAGATTCCAGACTCCAACTACAGTAAAGGGTAACAGCACTTGTCACTTAAATGTTAGATGCCATGAAATGTCCAAATCAGAAAAGAAAAAAAAATTATGACACTCTGACTTCTAAATTCAGAACACATAGGTCTGGGTTACAAATAATTTCAAAAAACACTGCACTTTCTGTTTGTTACTCAAAATCTACCTTCATGTGTAGTTTACTTCATAAAATAAAGCAAAATATTTTACTTTATTTGCTGAATTAGAGGGTTTTATTATTGAGGGAGAATATATTCTACTAGGGAATAAAAAATGTTTGCACTGAACTGGAAATGAAAAATTCTACCCAGTTACTTTGCTTCAACAGTGGGTTTAAGCAAAGAATCCTCTATTTGTGGAAAAGCATATAGCATTTTAATATTTAATTTTTTAGAGTAAAACCTGTAAGAGAAATGTCACATGGGCCAGTTAACTAATGGCTCATTGGATATAATCTCTGCTCAAAGCAAGAAATCTGATGAGTAGAATGCACTATCATCCTCTGCCAACAAAAAGTTTCCCTGGGAAGGTACTCTGACCAACATTCGCTTTCATGCTTTCCTTGACGGACTTGGGAACTTTGCTGATTTAATTCTCCTTTAACTCTCACATAGGTAGGAAGCTTCTATGCTGATGGATTATTTAGTACTGAGCTCATCTGGAAGTCGTTTGGATTTTTTTTGAACTAGGGATTGAAAACTCAGGCCTTTGCACTTGCCAGGGAAAGTTTATTGCACTGAGCCATCTCCATAGCCCCCTGGATATGTTCTTCCATGGTAAAGTGTCTGCATTATTTCAGTTTCCCACAGGAAAAACCTGGGTTATGAGATTTTGCATATCATTTGTTTGAAGGGTGTTCCCAAGAAACATTGGTACAGGAGAAGAGAAGTGGGACAGGGAAGGAAAAGAAGCCAATAAAAGCTGCCTTATTAAGTAAGTTACTATGGTGAGCAACTGAACATGAACCCTGGTTCAAAACTGAGGACTCCAACTGGAGCACAGGGCACAGTGAGATCCCACCTGAAGGAAGGAGACCTGCGGTGCATCCACATTAACCCTTATCAGTCACAGAGAGAGAGCTCTCCCAGGAGCAGGGGAGATCACTGCTGTTCTGTGTGACCACTCACAGCAAGTTGTAGAGCACAGGAAGCACTGGGAGGGCACTCCTCAGAAGTAGGCACATGGAAGTCCTTGTGGTGGGGTAAGATGTAAATACTGTCAGCCAGTGGGCAGGGTGCCTCTGGCACTGGCCGCACCTTTAGTTTTCTGGGTTAGAGCAAATTTATTATTACTAATAAATACATTTTGTTTAGTGATTGCTGATTAGGGCAAAGATGATTATTGATTTTATTTCCTCACTGCCTCACTACCATTCTTCACTGTTATGACAAGATAATATAAAAGGAATTAATATTCAAAATTTTCTTCTATAAAGGCTGTGATCTTATATTAAGAGCAGGTTGATAATATCACATCAAATAAGGTCAATGGCATAATTATACTAGAGGGTGCTATGTAATTTTAAGTACTATAATGATTTCAGTTAATTAATTCCATAAATACTGACATTTAAAGATTAGTGTTAAATAACTTACCTGAAAAGAAGAAATAGTTAATTAATTAGGTAAATGGATTTTTTTCTATAATGTTTTAAATATTATTCCTATATAAACCCATCTGTCATATATAAAATAGTTTGCTCTAAACATAGCTAACTGTAACGGCCAGCCAGAGAGCCCAGCAGACTAAAGTGCCTGCTTAGGCAGACAGATGCGCTGTGCAGGGCAAGCCCCCTGGGATGCACTGAGATGGAAAATGAGACTGGGTGTGGTGGTGAACCCCTGTAATCTCAGTGCTTGGCAGGCTGAAAACATAAGGATCATGACAGGTCCAATGTCTGTAGTGAGACCCTGTGGACTCTGTAGTAAATACATTGAAAAAAATTCTAACTATAAAACTGTACTTTCCGTGATAAAATCATTTCACTTGAAAACATTATAAAATATCTTAGAAAAATTTGAAGGGAAAAATATTGTTTCTATGAAAATATTTTATCTGCTGCAATTTCAAAGTACAGTGGTAGTAAAATTCATCAGTAGAATAAACCTCAAAGACACATTAGTTTGAGTCAGATGTCATAACTTATGCTATAATTTCAGCTCCAGAGAGGTTGGGATAAGACTTTGGTGCAGTCTGACGCAACCCCAGGTTACAGAATGAGGCAAGTTCTACCCTGAAATGCATAGTTAAGCCCTGTCTCAAAAAGACAAACATAATTAACTAACTAACTAACTAAATATACATTTGTTTAGTGTTAATAAATCTCAAAATTACGAGGGAAGTTTTTGATGTTATTATAAATTAGAAGAAAAATATACAGATTTGCTAAATCTTCTCATTAATTGTTAATGTATTTACAATACTGTGGATGCTGTTAATTATGTATTGTGATTATGTACAATGAATTATGCAATCTGAAGTTTCTCTCAAAAAGCGCTTTCGTTTCTATTGTGTTAACTTTAATTTAAATATCATTCAATGTAACCAGGCTTTACTGTATAATATATCTGGCTCTTTAGTTATCTATGACAGTGTTTTTATAATTTGAAAGACAGTGTTAGCCCATAGAGGTCAGTGAGTGTGAGTTTACTTTGAATAAATTACACAATAAAACAAAAAAAACAATAGGTTTATAAACTTATGCCAAATGGTTTTGCATATTGGAAGCACTTAGTATAGATTTATATATTTATTTTTTTATTTTAAAAGGACCACCGTATTTTTATTAGATTAAGAATTATAAACCAGAAGGAACCAGGAGAAAAGTGGGAAAAAATACTGGAAGCAGAAAACACCAGAAATGACAAGTCAGAGAAGCAGGGAAAGAAGAAAGTTAGACAAATAAAATGATGAAAACTTTTTCCTAGGGCAGGCTTGATAGCTCAATGCACGAAAGTGCCTGCGTAGGAGGAGTGCAGAGGCCAGGGTTCCATTCCGGGAGACAGGCCCGCTCAGCCCGCGAGGCACGCTGCGACGGATTGGACTGGGCGTGGTGGCAGCGCCTGCAAACCCAGCACTTGGGAGGCTGAAAACAGGAGAATCACTACGAGTCTGATCCATGAAGGCAGACCATGTGGTCCCAGTCCTAAAGACAGAATTTTTTTTTCTAATTTACAACTAAACTACACATTTGTTTTGTGAATAATATCATTATGATAACTAGATTTTAATTTTTAAAATATGCCAATGAAAATTAAAACAATAACTGAGTCCTCAAAGTAATTTTAAATAAAAGTAATTTTTATTTATTATTTTTTATATTTTTAAATCATTATTACAGAGAGATAAAAAAACCCAATGATTTCAAAACATTAGGTAGAAAACAAAATTTCAAAATGAGATTGTAGGGCATTAACAACGGTTGCTATACTGCAATATTTTTTTATATCCCTCTAATGTGTTTATTAAAAAACTGCTTTAACATGAACAAAGCCTTCCATATGATACAAAGTGATGAATGATTCCAGATTGTTTGAAATTGTCCCCATTGATTGAGAAAAACTACTAGGATGCTTTACATTTCCTTTTGTTTTCAAATTCAACATTTGTTGTTAGATGATTTCCTTATGATAGCCATTTTTTCTGGTGTGAGGTGTTGTCTCACTGTTGTTTTAGTTTGCATTCCACAGATGGATAGTGATGGGGAACATATTGTCATGTATTCATTAGCTTCCAGAATTTATTCCTCTGAGAAGTGCGTGTTCATATCAGATGACCATTTCTATACTGGGTCTAAATTTTGGGGCCCTAATGTTATTGAATTATTTTTGAATTCACGAGACAAGACCTGTGTCTGACTGCATATCAGTTAAGACATTTTTCCAAATTTGTGAGTTGTCTTTTCAATCTGTTGATTCAAATTCAAGTCTCACAATTTTTGAATATTACACATGGCATGATCGTTACACAAATGCTGAGTTGAGTAATGAATTTTATTTTTTATTATATTTGCTGTTCTTTATTATTATTATTATTTTCCTTGAAGAACAAATAGCAATGAGACAGTTTCAAGACAAATTAACAGGACAGATTCAACAAATCAATACACTGCAAAATGTTTTAGTAATGTTTCAGTGTTGTATAAAGTGCATACATGATATTATACTTATAGACATTATTATACCAGATGTCTCTAATCAGTGAATGAAGAGAGTGCAGCTATATACCTCTCTTATTTCTCTACAGCTGATTTATAGCACAGATTCAACAACTAACACCTTCTACCTTGTTATCTCCCCATTCTCTGTCCATAGTACTAGAAGCCAATGTAATATCTTGTCCAAACACTGCTAGTGCAAATCTTGCTTCTCATAGAATTATGCAGAAGCACAGAATATTTATCCTAACTCTACTGTTTATATAAACACATCATGGGTCTTCCTTTGTATCCCCTCTCCTTTTTTTTTTTTTTTTTTTTT
>PVKA01037894.1:0-20662 GCA_004027165.1 Ctenomys sociabilis | reverse complement strand
GTCCGTCTGTCTGTCTTTCTCTCTATCTTTCTGTATGTCTGTCAGTCGGGCTATCTACCCATCTGTCTGTCTGTCTGTCTGCCTGTGTTTCTTTGGGAATCCTCTAGAGCTGCAGTTGATGATATTAATGTCCAAGGAATAAGACCTATGAATATTGAGTGAGGAAAGGATGAGCCACAAGTTATGATGAGAAAAACTTCCTACAGCTAAAGTAGTCCTAACCATTTTGATGCATGTTTTTCTATAACATGATGATGTTACTCTCTTGACTGATAGGAGTAGAAAAGAATGAAGGGGAAAAAGATGTAAATTTTAGGATATAGTGTGACAGTTACTGTGGTTCAAACTGAAAGACATGTGATATCCAATATTTTATTTAGGTGGGGGTGGTACACTAATCACTATGACACAGCTAGACTTTGGATATTAGTTCAGCAGTCCCCTTTCCCAATCATCTTCATGGCCAAGTTGGTCCATTATCTCCAGATGATATAAGCGACCTGCAATGGCTAATAAGATAAAAAGTGAGGAGTCCAAAGTATAGTTGGAAATGGTCCAGCAGCAACGATAACCCAGGCACACTACAAACACAACTGCAAAGCCTATTGGAGGAAACTACCCTCAATTAAGCTTGAAATCATTCCTATAAATGAAATCTGGTGGGGAAAAGTTACGATTTGAAACTGCAACACGATGAAGAACAAAGGCACATAAGAGCAAATTAGGACAAAGAATTCAGTGAAGAATCAAATCTGAAAATTACCAAATATTGGAATTATTAAACAGAACAAAGTGGGGCCAGGGAGATGGCTTAGTGGAATAAGCGCTTCCCTGACAAGCGCAAGGGCCTGAGTTCAATTCCCAGTTCCACCAAAAAAAAAAACAGAACAACAACCCATCAACAGTATGCTTTAGGACTATAAAAGACATTTAAAATATGACAAAAGAAGAAAAGACTATAAATTTAGTCTGTGAGATTTGAAAAATATCTCATAAAACTTTTACAATTAAAAACTAAAATTAAAATAACATAATAAAATGGAAACAGTATAACATACATGCAAATACAACATAAATGAGAATATCACAAGGAAATGTGAAATTTATAAGAATATAAAAACTGATGTCAAAGCATCAATTAGTTTTTAAACTATACTACTTCTTTCTGAAAGGATAATTAGGGAACTGTAATACAGAGGTCTAAAGGAATTACTGAGAATATAGTGGCCTGGAGAGACAAACAAGATGGAAAATAAGAAAGAAAGCTTAGGTATATAGAACAGGGTGGCCTAAAACATCTTTATTCTGAATTCCCACAAAAGAATAGAGAAATGGAGCAAAAGCAATATTCGAGGGGAAAAGAAGGACATTTTTTATAATTAGAGAAACCCAGAGTGTGCATTATTTATCAGGAACTATAAAAACAAGTACAATAAATAAAAAATAAAACCAAACTAGGTGTATCCACATAAAATAATGACATGGAATTCAAATATATATATATTTTTTTTTCCTTCCGTTTTGTACCTCCTTTCTATTATCTACCTTTTTTTATTTTGCCCTTTATTTATATTTTGTATTTACCATTACATTCACAGATTTCTAATCTTAACTTGATCTTTTATTTCTGGTATAAATGGCCAGGGAGATGGCTCAGTGGAATAAGTGCTTCCCTGGCAAGCGCAGGAGCCTGGGTTCAATCCCCCGTTCCACCAAAAAAAAGAAAAAAGAGAGAGATTGGGGCTGGGAAGATGGCTCAGTGGAATAAGCGCTTCCCTGGCAAGCACAAGAGCCTGAGTTCAATCCCCGGTTCCGCCAAAAAGAAAAAAGATATACATTTCTGGCATAAATTCAATTTACATTTGTTGTTTTATCTTTGCTACAGGAGTAGATTCAGTATGATTATATTTTGTTTAGGATACTTCCAAATATATATATATGAATAAAAACTAGTAATTAGTCTTTCCTTCTCAATCATTTGGATGTCATAATTTGATTATATATTATAAAGTTTTTCACTCACTGTATAGAAGTTGTTTAAAGATAGATTAAATATTTTTAATATATAGCAAAACAATTTTAGCTAATTACTCAACTTCCTAAATGATCTTTCAGATTTTAAAATTTCTTTTTGAGATATTTTTACTCTCACTTTAAAAAATCATCTTTTACTAACTTTTCCTCAGTTTTCAAAAGTTGCCCTTAATGTAGAAAAGGGTACAGAATAAAAATACCCATCTCAAGACTTTTTCAAGAGAACTAATAAAACGACATGTACCATGTATAAAACTGTTAGACTGATCAAAAAAATTATCAAATATAAAATGTCAGCTATTTTATTTTGGTGGTTATTACCCTTTAAGTCAATGCTCTATTTGTAATTATATGTGATTCTTACACCTAATACTAATTCATGTCGTCAGTGTCGATTTCTTTCCATCTTTCTTTTGCTTTTTTGAGCTTACCAGAGTGTCCTTAACTTCTAACAGTCCTAGAAAAAGACCACTATTTTTAAATTGTTGATTCTTTCAACCATATTTTATGTTCCTGACTCATTCACTTTTGCTTTTATAATTGTTTTGTTTTTTCTTTGTTCTATCTCATTCAGATTTTTTCATCTTCCTATATGTTATATTTAGCTTATTAATTCTAGCGTTATGTTTTCTAAATATGATTTTTGAATATATACTTTTTCCTGTAAGGAGTTTATTAACTGCATCAGACATGTTTATCTTCCCCTTATATTGAAAATGATGAGCCACATAATAAAATGAGTAAATGATACTTATCTTGAACAATTAGCACAAGGAAATACATATGCATCAAAATATGTATACTTATATATAGTATATCAAAATACAATCATATTGAGGCTACTCCTGTGGCAAAAGATAAAACAAGATGAAAACTGAATTTATACCAGAAATAGAAGATTGAGCTAAGACTAGAAATCTATTCATGGAATGGGAAACTGAAAGTATAGATAAAGAGCAAAATAAAAGATAATAGGAGGTCAGCAGTAGCCCTTTCTCAAAGGGGCCAGGAATCAAGAGATGGAGAGAGAAAGAGGGAGGGAAGGGAAAGGGGATGTAAGGGGCTAGGACATGTGAGGCACATGGACCAACTCTAAGCAAGGAATGAAAACCTAGGTACTGCAAACATGCCTAATATAAGAGATAAAAGCAAGGGAGAGGGAGGGAACAGAAAGGTGATGGAAAAGAGGTACTGATGTGTATTATGTATATATGCCAATTCTTTGTAATCAATGTAAACATTATGGACTGTTCACATGTACTAATAAAAAATGAAAATAAAATATTTACTAATATAAAGGTAAAAGCTAAGACATGTAATCATTTAAATAGATCAAGACAAGTGTATCATTTATATTACAAGTTCTACTAAAATGACTAAAAGATAGATATCCTCCACCTATAAATAAATAAATAATAACTAATAATGAAAATTACTGACTTGTACAATGCTTGGATGTTTTCACTAAAGATTATATTAAGTGACTTGAATTTTATTTCTCATTACAATCCTCAAAGCTATGCACTATTATGACCTGTAACTCATAGGCCAATTATTTTTCTACTCAGTGTTCAGAGCCTTGAATCAGAGGCAATATTATTATTATACTTTTCCTGACCAATAATGGAAAGCTCCCACTGTGAATTAAAATAGTTTTAGTTATGCAAGGTTTATGCAAGTTACCAACATCAAGAATTTTTCATTAGCTATAGGTTCAATTTGAAGCATTTCGATTAAAAACAAAAGGTGGAGATGTGCTTGTAATGGATATGTATACTATCTTATATCTAAAAGATGATGGAGTTTTTACTATTCTTTTTATAATTTAAGTGCTATGTACACTGGATTTTTTATTACCTTTTACAAAACAAATAAAAAAGGAAGCGCTTTGAATTATTCACAAAGAGATACATGAAGTTCATTCCCATACACTATATCTTATTATAATCTTTCAACCCATAAAGTGAATGCTTTCAAATGCAAAATATCAAGTATTCTACATAGACTATTGTTCCAATAAGTATATATTAATGTGATTGACAAAAAGCAAGTAATAAAACCAATATCCATAAAGCTGATAGAGCATAAGAGCTTGAGAATTTAGTATTTCAAATTGAAGACTTTATTTTCAGGCAAAGCCAAAAGCATGACTCAGATACAGCCAAAGAAATATGTATGAATCAAGAAACTTTGTCTACATTATATTCTTAGAAATACAACATAAATAGATATTTCCACATTTGACCATGTTCCCAGGTTACCAACAAACTCTAACACTTAAAAAAAAATTATTTCAAATATTTTAGAGCTTAATCTGTTTTGTATAAAAGCCAACCTAAAACCGTTCTGCAGCTGTTCCGTGTGTGTGTGTGTGTGTGTGTGTGTGTGTGTGTGTGTACATACATTTTCTAAAGTGCTGGCCAACCTTAGTACATCTACTCCACCTTCTGTGTCTAGTGGATGCTTTTAAACTTTTCTTTCTCCTTGGATGTTACCAAGCTTTCAAAATCTTACTTAGGTGATGTGAAGAATGAAAAAAATAGTTATATATATCCTTTCATGGCTGCCCTCGTAATGTGCAACACAGAACATCACTTAGGATTTAAAAGCCCATAAAATAGAAAGCTTGTTTAACCCCTTGACTGCTCAGTGTCCATGAATTGCAGCCCCCTGTGATACTGAGATTTTATGAGTGCAGAAAGCTGAAACACACTTAGCTTTAGCCTCATACATTCCTTCTTTCATGGTAAACAGGGTCAGAACCAGCACAGGATTTTTGTAATCATTTTTTTTGTCTTTGATACTATTCCTGGATATTCCAATTTTGAAAAATCAAAATGCCTACAAATAAATATAGCTCAGAAAATTTACAACAGGAAATATTTTTAAAAACACTTTACTTTCATGGCACAAAATGGAAAACAATACAAGGCATTTTCAAATAAGTCAGAAACATCAATAGTAGTGGTATACATCTGCTTAAAAATGGCATGATTGACTATAACAAGTTCAGGACTTTAAAAGGAATAGAAATCAATGCTATGTGAAGTATGACATGGTATAATTGTAGCAAGGTACAGATGTTGAGCATAGCAAGAGTGCTAGTCCTTTAAAGACTAACATGCATGACAAGTTTGAAAGAGGGGAAACCAACATTGGATGACTTTTCAAAAGGGAACCCTGAGAGGGTGCACCAGCTTGTGTACCTCTTCTGCAGCCGAAACTCTGCACTGTCCGTGGAAATGCTTGGCTTCCTCCATGAATGCATGATTTGATTATACATGGGCTTACACGACTTGAAATTGTTTTGTTATTATTTGATATGACCACTTCAATTTAAAGATTCATTGCTTTTTCTCTGTGCAGACCACTAAATGGCTTTCACTGATGAGTACCACGGGGCTTACTCCACAAAATGTTTACACCCTTATAGGAGGGTATGATAACTACCAGAATAACTATAATAAAAGGCCACATCTGAACATAAAATACAAATAAGATACAACTGCACTTAGATAATGCTTATTTATGATTTACATGACATGCTAATATGTATCATCTTATTTGGCCTCCACAACATTCTTGCACAGTATATGTAGCATCAAGGACAACTGAAGCTCAGAGAAGTTATGAGACCTTCCTAAAGTCCTGTAATTTGTAACATGTAGAGTTGGAACTAACCGTTGTTTCTCTTATTCCAAGTTCAGTTTTTCACTTCATTACATCACGGTGGATATGTGCTTACTACATATTTAACACTGTGCTCTCTCCTAACAAAGCCAGATCCAGGTTGGGAAGAGAGAAGAGACATGGGGAGAATACAGAGAAGGGAGAGAAAGAGACAGAAGTAGGGGTAGCAGGGGGACCATCGGAGCACAGGACATCTCTCTTCCTTTATTCCTGAATTTACCAAGGTTCCAAAGGTCTCTTTGTGTTCAAAGGCTTGTTCATTCCACTTAATTTCAGATTTATTTCTCCCTTGAAAGCACTTCTCCCATGTCTGTCCTTTTAGAAATTTAAAAGAAGCATTTTTTTTTTGTTCAAAGTTGTTTTGCATCTTATTATCTGAAGCTTAGTTGAGTCTTATCTTATCTCTTTGTCCATTAACTGAATTCTCTTTGTCCTACAGAAACTTTATATACCGCCATGGAATTAGGGTGCTGATGGAGATATGTGAACTCCTGTAACACTTTAAGATTCCATATACCACACACCGAGAACCTTTTTAGAAAAACAAAACTGAAAAAATTCCACACACCTCTTTGGAATTTCTAGGCCCACACAGTCTAAATTTCAGTGTCTCTAAAAGAATGATCAATTGCATAAAATGTTACTATTCCCAGAGCTTATAAGATCAGAAGCTTTGATCACATAAAGTGATAGATGGGTATGAAAATTGAGTAATTTACTTTTATAATCTTTTTTATTTAATAAATCCATGAGCAAAATTAGAAACTGCACAATACAGTATTAATGCTTGCAACTTTTAAAGATAATAATAAATAAAACACTGAAACCTCATTTTAATTCTTAAACATTTTAATGAAGAGAATATGCTATGCATGCCCCAGTTTTTATTAAATAGATAACAACATGCTGTGAAAATTAAAATCCATCTAACAGAAAGTGAATTAAAATTTGGGTGATGGGTTCTTTTTCTGAAAGTATTTTTTAATTTTAGGGCATGACACAGCACATGAAAGAGGTCATTTGTGAATGATGACTTTGGTTTATGTAGGTTTTGTCATGAACTCAAGCTCAAAATTCATTCTTTATGAGTGATGTGTCACTGCTTGGGAAGCGTTTTCATCTTCTTTGTCTTAGAGAACTGAACAGAAGGGATATCCCCTCAGATTCCAGCTCACCTTGTAATAGGAAGTACCAAACTTCTGACTGGGATCAATAGCCCAACCAGAAAACTCAAATGGGCTTAATTGGCCTGCATTGTTCCACTTCCTGATTTCACAGAACAGGACTGTGGGAGCCATGTCCGTGGCTATTGGTTTCCTGCCTCATTCAGCGTTCCGTCTGCCAGGTTCACAGATATCAGTGCCTCCTCGTGCGCTGTCACCATCAGGATTACTTAGCAGGCAGTGCTCCAGGATACTTGTGAGCCATGCAAGTGGACATGGACATTCACACAGAGACAGGTGACTAGCAAGGCAGTGTTGAGCCTTGCCTGGCTTTGGCTCAGGCTTGCCTACTTTCTTAGGCAAATGAGTGATCAAAGCACAGACACTGATCTGAGGAAAGCAAAGCGAGGATACAGTGCATAGGGACAAAGCTTTCCTCATTTTGCTCAGAAATTGAGGAATGGCAGAATTTTCCTGTATCTTCTTGTTGCTCCTCTTCAGCTAATGTGCGTGTACTGGGCCACTCTTAGAAAACAATGAAACATTGATTCACAGGGTTGAACATGAACCTAAGATGTGTCTGAAACAATAATTTATGCAGCATCAGAATACATCACTGTCCTCATGTCCAAGATGTGGAAAACGTAACAGCTAAATTTGCATGTGTCAGGGTGTTTTGCTTTTTGTTTTATAATCCAGAAATCTGTCTAGACCTAGCTCAAAATCTAGGTCCTCTGAGCAACAGTAGACGTGCTTTTAAGAGAACAAATAAATTACATGATATAAATGTGTGGAAAATATATTAAGAAAGTGCAAGAAAAAAAAGTTTAAAAAGTAAAAGATGATTTTTTAGAAAGTTATATAAGATGATTTTATAAATTGGCCTGAAAGTAAAATCTAAAAAAAAATCAGAGGCAGATTTTGTCAACAAAAGAGAAAGTAAAATCGTGCTCATTATTTTTAATGTGTGTGGCAAACTGATCACAATTAATATTTTTATCAGTGTAGCTAATACCTTAAATCTCTTCACAATGTACCATAAACATTAAAACCAAAGGGTAAAAGTAAAATTATTGGAAGTTTGATCAGGTAGATTTGTTTACAGCACACATGCAAACACATGCACACCCCTTGGACTTGAAACTTCTAATCAATATTTCTGACTTTTTTGTCTTTTCTTTCTTGTTAGACAGGTGATTTTTCTGAGTGAATGACTTGCAGACAACAATATGCATGTACTTTTACCTTTTAGTACTTGACTTGATTCCTCATCTTTGTATGCTGAGACAGTGTAACAGCCAGAGAAATTTTAGCACATACAGTTTTGCCCAGTTTGTGACAGAGTGACACAGAACAAAGATCACTAGATCAGTCACCCAGCTGCATCCTAAGTGATTGAATTACGTGGTATCAGAATATGTCATTGTCCTCTTAAGTTGTTAATCATCAGTGACTCAGTGATGAAGAAAAGCAGGAAAGAGAAATAAAGCAGCTAATTAAACTGTCAATACCATTCTCTTTAAGAATCAGTAAAATATACGTAGAATACACTACGTATAGCAAATGATGTCCAGGTATTTTGCCAATATTTTTAACTCACTAAGAAATAATATAACAGCTTGTGATTTATTTTTGACTTGATTTATCCAGTGTTTTCATTGCCTTGACAGGACTCCAAAATCAAACTGTCCAAAGAGAGTAACAGTTCATCTACTACCTCTGCAGTCAACTTTGGGTTGTCAGAAATCAAGAGTACATTGGCAGTCCCCTTCTCCCACTCTGCTCATTCAAAGTGTCTAATTAGCAACTCCACTTATTTCTCATTGCCGTTAGCTCCTCAATCAAGGATTTCTGCTGAAGGAACCCTGCTGCTGGTGATAGAATTTAAAAAAATCATGAAACTCATTTTCATGTAATCAGCCTATAAACACTACCTCTTCATCACCAAGGGAAAACAAAATGATTTTCCCTTTTCTCTTCCACATTCACTACAAAATGCTCCTTATGTTACTTTCCCTCTTCATGTCTGATCTTGGAAATTCTTGTGTCATAGTGCATACAGAAGGAAAGCTTTAAAGAAAGAGAAAGAAGTGAAAAATTTAAGGTCAAGTGAAGTTTCTGTGAAGTCTTAAAAGTTAGGCAAACATTCATTTTGTTATCAAAGATATCTATAGTCTTTATAAAATGCAATCTCAACAAATCATCCTAAAGTGTTCAAACTTGGAAAGAGACAAGCCAAGTTTTACTGGCTGTATACCTAACTGATTATTTGAGCTAGTGCATTTGGATATAGGTCAGTACTGCTCATTCCTTCAGCAATGACTAATGGTTCCCAATGTGCCAGACACCTTCTTTCTAAGTCCTGGAGATGAAACAATGAGCAGCACATGTCTAGGAGTTTATGGAGGGACAGATAAGAAACAGTGAATTAACACATGCAATGTGAAAGGCACCAAGCATTCTGGGAGACAAAGGGAAGACTAGAAATTTCCTAACAGACCCGACTTTTAACTTATGTGATAAGCAAAACTTACTAAGGCAGAGGAAGCAGCACTTCTGGAAAGGTAGAATAAAGATCCTGAGGATTCTCCCCTGCATTAAAAGAACAAGGATATCTGCAAAAATTGGCAGATTGCTTTTTCAGAACTTTGATGATTAACTAAAAGTTTGCAATAATATGAGGTACATTTTTGAACAAAAATGTTGAATTTCATTAAAAACAAGTGCTGGGGTATTCTGATGTGGCTTATCCCTATCCTTTTCTCCCCAGATCCAGCTAACATCGCATAGCCAAAAGAGCTATGAATTACAACTTTTTGGCCAGAATCAGTTTAGATTTCTCCCAAAATCTCATCTGCAGAGGACTGTTTCTTTTTCCTTTTTTTTTTTTTTTTTGCAGAACCAGGGATTGAATTCAGACCCTTACACTTGCCAGGGGAGTGCTTATTCCACTGAGCAATCTCCCCAGCCCCAGAGGACTGTTTCTAATTGACCTATATTTGAGCTCCCTGAAAAGCTCATCTTCAGAATTTGGCATTACTTTGCTTCACTCACTTTTCATTTATCAAACATTTGTAGAGAATAATTAGAATTGTTTGCTTAACATCATAGCCGCATAGGTAGTTAGTCAAGTTGAAATTTGTGCAAAATTCTCAGGACAAGCTGTATACTTAGTATGTAAAAACTCCAACATATTCCTGCAAAGATAGATGGCCATCTTCAGAAGCAAGACTGTGTATAGCGCAAGGAACCTATGAAGTTTCTCATCTCTGACTGACCTTGAAGCTCTGTGCTTATAGGAAGTCAGAGAAAAGCTGGAGTCGTAAACTGCTTTCAAGAGAATTTAAAGGCATGTCCCAAGAGTCACACACAGAGTTCCTCCATTAGTCCGGGACATTCTTTGATTCTTCAAGTTAATGACCAATAAGCTAACAAAGCAAAAACATCAGTAGTTTCAGACAATAGAGAATGTATAAAATGTTATAGTAGGGGTTTGCAAAGGAAACAATGTAATACAAGACACATAATTAATAGGATTATTAATGTTATAATAGCTGCCCAAAGAGTCAAATGCAAAAGAGTGCAGGAAATATTCCACACACTAAAGATCCAAAGAATCCAGCTGAGGGCCTAGATCCCACAGCAATGCTCCCATGAGTACAACTAAAGACTTAGAGCCCAAAGATAGATGGCCATCTATCTTTGCCAGAACAATGTCATGTGCAAGCCTGTTTCCAGTATCTGCACTGGCAAGGCCCAAAGGACAATGGTGGAAGCTAGAAAGTCTATGCCAGCAGGATGAAGGATCTGTGCCAATAAGTAGATGGATCTGCACTGGAGCCAGGAAACAATGCTCAAAGTAAGAGCCAGAGCTCCCCTGAAAAGCAATATAACAAAGATTGTTTAATTCTTGTCATCATGTTCAGTGAAATTCTGTATTGTTTCTAATGTTTTTCTGTACTATTTTTTATTTTATTTAAAGAATTAAAAAATAAAATAAAACTGCAGCCATCCTCAGCAACAGTGAGATTCTGAGCTTCTCTGATGATGACAACAGCAGAGTTCATACCAGGGAGGCCAGCAAGACAGACTTCTCCAGGAGACGGAATAGCACACTACCTTCCCCTCCAAATCCAGGAAGTGATGATCAAGGTGAGGACCAGGACTCCCCAGAAGTGAACCACAGCCATTCACAGTGACAACAAGGTCTCAGCTTCCTCTGATAATGAGAACATCTGAGTTCATATCAGGAAAGCCAGCATAACAAGCTCCCTCAGAACCAATAGCCCACTTCCTCCTCCACAGTGCTACCTTTTCTGATGTTGGTAACAGTCCTCAGGTGGGCTCCGCACACCCAGAATCACATGGATCCAGTTCAGCTGGGTGTTACAGCTTGACTACTAGTTTTCAATCCACAACACAGAATCAGTGCTGGTAATTCATAAATTTAAAAAGTATCACAAAAAATAAATCTCATAGAATGGGAAGATGGGTGGAAGAAGATTGGATTTCCAGATTTTTCATATGATATAAGCCGGAATGTTCGGTTTTCAACAAGAATTCATGAGATATGCAAACAAATAGGAATGCAAAGCACATAAACAGAAGAAAAGGCAGCCAATAATAATATATATCCCTGACAGAGCTGGGGAGGTGGCTCAGTAGAATAAGCACTTCTCTGGCAAGTGCAAGGGCCTGAGTTCAATCCCAGGTTCTGGAAAAAAAAAAAAAAAAAAAAAAAAAAAAAAAATATATATATATATATATATATATATATATATATATATATATATATCCCTAACAATGTAAAGATAGTACTTCCTAGGGCCGGCAAAATAGTGCAGCAGTCTAAAGTGCCTGCTTAGGCAAGCTTAGGCAGGCTCAGAGAACCCCAGTTCAACTTCCAGCACCACATGCTGTGCCAGCCCCACCCACAAGGTGGCTGAACTGGCAAAAAAAAGTATTAGTTACTAAACAAAGACTTTAAGCTGGCTATGTAAAAATGTTATTAAAGAATTAAAGGAATTCATTAATATAAGAATTAAAGAAAGTACAGTAATTATATATTACCAAGTAAAGGGTCTCATAAAAATGATAGAAATTATTGAAAAAATATCCAAGGAAAATTCCAGTGCTTTCACTTATAATAAATGAAAAATTCACTACGGACAACCAACAGCAGATTCAGGGAAAAGAATTCAGTTAACTTGACAATAGATGAAGCAGTAAAGCATTTAAGAAAATAAAGAGAAAAAGGTTAAAAAATTTAGAGCCTTGCAGACTTGTGAAATAACAGCAAATACAACAACAAATTCATAATGAGAATCATGGGAGGAATAAACCATACAGAAATATTTGAAAAAATGCTGAAATATTTAAAACAATTAAAGTTAAAAATATCTGAAGTATGATAAAAATATTAATTGTGTATTTGATAAACTTATTATCCTCAAATTAAATTCAAAGCAGCCTATAGTGACAAACTTCATAGTCAAACTGTCAAACCAGGCATGATAGTATATGCCTGTAATCTCAGTTCTGGAGATGCTGAGACAGGAGGATCACTGAAAGTCCAATTTGCATAACAAGACTCTGTAATAAATACATAAATAAATGATTTAAAACAAAATTTTTCATGAAGGGTCAGTTAACATATTGTTAGATAAAGAAAAATGAATTAGGGACTATTACAATTTACACTGTAATACTTAACAGAATTCTTCAGTCTCATATAAAAGATTGCTAGATATATAAAATGCACAAAAAGAAAACAAGTGGTTCAGAGCAAACACATACCTTTGCATAAAGACAATTTAAATGTATTTTCACTTTAACTCTTCTATCTGATTTTTAAAATGTGCATAGAACATTATTAATAAAACTGAGCTGATAGGGACACACATGTATAAAGATGTAATTTGTTTGGCAATTAGCAGCGTAATAAAGGAAGAAACAAAGATACAACATTTTCATATACAATTGAACAAAAGTCATGTTAATCCAAACTAGATTATTTAAATCAGGAGGTTAATTGTGAACTTCAGTACTAAACGACTACTAAGACAATAACTAAACAAAATATAATAAAGGGTAGGGTGTTAAAATGCAGCATAAGAAAACATCCATTTAAGAAAAAGGTAATATAGAGGAATGTCTACATGTACGTTCTCCAACCATAAGGGATGAAATTAAAAATAAATATTTTAAAAAATTAAAATATAAAAATACAAGGAAATTAGTAAAACACATGTCTCTGAGGAATGAACCAAGAACCTAGAGAATAAAACTATGATACCAGAATATAGATCCTTGAGCCACAAAGAATTATTCTCAGCCTGTGAAACCTGGTGGAGTTTACATGATTGGATTTCTAAATTTCTTGGGACAAGTGCTGTTTTTCTTCTATTTTCTCCTTGATTAAGCTCAGTGTATGTAACTGTTATTTTATAACTATGCCATTATAGCTTTCTTTTTAGTGTCATAGGTCCACAGATTGAGAAGAATTTGGCCCAGGATGGACTAGACCCAGCATCTCAGCTGTAAAACCCTCACATTAAGATTATAAGACCTGGGACTGCTAAATTGATCAAACTGTGAGATTTTGGACTTAAATTGATGTTGCAGTGGGTTGTGATTTTCAAAGATGTTGTAGTAGAGTGAAATGTTTTACATTTTATATGAATCTGAATGTTTCTGGGTAAGAGAAAGGGGCTATGTAAGGAAAATAATAAGCTACCAAATTTATCCATCCCCTAATTTCTATAACCCATGATAAAAGGACCTTGCTGATGTAATTGAGTGCATGTATGTATTATGTTCTTATCCCTAGTACACTGGATTTCTGTGGGGCTTGCTAATAGCCATTAATAATTTCAAGTTCCTGGTCTTTGTGTATTAACTTTTATTTTTCAGTGAGCTTTATAATTTATTTGAGGCTAAATTGTTTATAAGAACAAGCTAACAATAAATGTATGAGTCAAGTGAGACAGAGAGCCATCACTTGGCAAAACTGTATTCTGCATTTTGAAATGATCATGACTGAACTGTAGATGAAATTTTCTAAGTATTGTTCCTTGTAACATTTAAACATTTCTAATACGAATATTATATGATTATGTATATATTAGAGAAATGAAACAGCTGTCTATTACAAGAGGGATGATTAGGTCACAGAAAAAATAGAATTCTGGGTTATGTAAGCAAGATCAATATCACTTACAATGTCAGGAGAAAGGATGAGAATGTGTATTGCCACACACTCTCTCCCTAAAGCTATACTGTAGAGAACTCTTAATCATCTGAAGGAAGATGTTTTCTAAAGCTAATAATTGTGGGCCAGCGAGATAACTCAGCAGACTAAGCCCCTGCTTAGGCAAGTGCAGGAACCGGGGTTCAGCTCCTGACATGAGCTGGCCATACCCCGGGTGCACTGTGATGAGGGATCACAGTACTTTATAATAGGCAATAAGCATGTGCTATTTTTATTCAAAGGCAAATACGCTTCTAAATTGTTCAGAAACCTGCTTCATCCTGGAAGGAGACACTAGCTCTTAACTTCTGAGACCATTCATTAATCTAACAACATACTTAAAAAGGCAGTCATTGAAAAGCAAGTTTGCCTCCACTCTTAGGAAATGCAGAACATGCAAGACCTTTGAGAACTGTTTCTAAACAGCTAGTAAGTTTAACACAGTTTCTGAATTTACATTTTTTTCACCAAAATAACTGGGTGTATAGCTTTCTTGGAAAATCTACCATTATATAATTTGAAGAGACATGCCACTCAACACTCATAGAACAGGTAAACAGCAATACGTTCTAAGTCCTACTGCTAACACCCAGTGGTATTTAAGAGTCCTGTCAAGGTCAGAGTAGCATTGTTAGGACTAGAGGTGACTACTACAGGTGTTTCTAAAGGTTTCCTCACTTTGCAATAATAAGATTTAGGTTAACTCATGCTTCAGGAACTGTTCTGTTCCCCCACTTAAAACTATGAAAGACCTAGCTATTTATATTGATGCAGTGGTCACACAATAGTGTTAAGCTTTATTGAAAATGTGGTTCAGTGTATGTTTCCCCTTTGATGAAGGTATCTTTCCTAGAAGTGTGGCCAGCCAGAAAATAAGGTTTCTAAAGGTATTAGTGTCCTGACTTATATTCATCTGTAACAATTTACCACAAGTCTGGTGGCTCACAGTAACAGAAATGCATTATCTTATCATGATCAAGGTGAGAAATACCCAGTCACTTTCACTGAGTTGAAGTCAAGGTGTCATCAGGCCATGCTCTCTCTGGACACTCTGGGAGAGTATTTGTTTCTGCATTATTCAACTTTACCAAGCTGTCATCTTATGTTGGATCATGGCCATGCAACCAAACTAGGTCTCTCTTCACTGGAATTTCAGAGAACCCTTCTTGGTTTCTGTCTTAATAGAACTTTCAATTTCTTATGGACTACATTTGTAAGATTTATCAGATTTGAATTAAAAAATTACATAACCATATGTACCTTAATGATGGAATTTTCCAAACAACCTATGATGATTCCAAGAATAGGTTCTAATGAATAATTGACAAATAAATAAGGAAAAACTCATCATTTTCTCTTATGTTGTCTTTTGACATAAAAGTATAATTGTAATGACAAAGCAGAAACTTAGTGAACAAAGTTTATCACAAAATACACCAGCAAAATAGTGTGTGACTTACATGTTCTGAGAAATGCTTGCCATGTGAAATTGTAGTGTGGACTGAAGAAGATTTAAGTGTCTCTGGCATCATGGGAGGTCATACTTTTATGTGATCATCATGATATGTGTGGTTTGTCATTGGCCTAAAATTTTGATATGATTGATGACCAATTTTCTGGGCTATCACTCATTGTAAAATTAGTAGGAGGGTGAGGGATATAGCTCATTGGCACACGTGCCTTCTTGGCAAGAGAAAAGTCCTGAGTTTTATTCCCAGCAACAAAAACAACAGAAAGAAACAAAATTAATTGGAATATTTGTGCAAGGGCTCTCAAAATTTCATGCCCACAAAAATCAATAGTCAACAGAACTTTTTAAAATATAGATTCTTAGGCTTCCCAATAAAATTTCCTGTCCAATAGGGTAGGAAAATAGTAATAAATCTCTGTTATAAAAGATAATCTATGGTAATTCAGAGGTCCATGGTCTTCCCTTGAGTTTCAAATCACTGGTGACATATGTACCAATCCCAAATGATATATCTCATTCAGTGGAGACACAGGCCAGGGGTCTGTGTATTTAAGCTTTTTGCAATACCAGGGGCCTTAGATTAAAGCAAACCTATAGATCAAGCTTTCTCTTACAGTGCTATGAGACCTTAGCCACAACTGCCCTGAAAAATACCTCATATAGCTGAAGCACTGGCAAACATCAAGATCTCATTCTTGAATTCATCAGTTCTGCAGTGTCACTTTACATGGTAACTAGTTTGAACCTTTGAGATTATTAAGCAAGGTTACCTTCCCAGAAAAGTTAAATGCAGCTGCTGTCTGATGCTGAGGCTGGTTGGGTCAAAGTTTTATGCATCTCTACTTAAGGACACAGCCAGAAATCTGATAGCTAGTAAGAAAACTCTGTTGGATTCCTCTGAGAAATTCCAATTTCACAGAATAGGAACATAACTGAAAGCCACATGAGCTACAAGCAGGGGAGCTACCAGTAAAACTGTGAAGTACCTAGTGGAAGGGTGGCATTTACCACCCAAGTTTTGGATTATAATCCCTCTTTTCCAATGGACGATCAAGAAAGTAGAGCACAGCTTCGGGGGTGTAATGCGGTTTCTTTCAAATGAAACAAGGGGTACAATGTCTTTTCATTGCACCTCTGTGCTACACCCATAAACAAGGGTTTCAATTGCTAAAAATCTTTAAGTTCTACTTTTGCAGCTATGAAGTCTAGTATCTGGTCCCTAATAACTTTATCATTATTTGGTGATGAACTTTTTCTCCTACCTTTACCCCATTCCAAGCTCAACCCTCCATCTATAGCCCACAGACAATTATTCTTGACACTATGTGAAGCTTTTGAGCAATGTGAATAACATTACCTTGTCTGACAAACCCTGTTTCCATTATCCTTCTGTGCACAAAACATTTTCATAGAGTATCATTCATCTGTTCTGCAGTATGGAGTCTGCTTCTGGAGGTGACCAGGCTTGCCTGAACCAATTAGTACAGAGCCAGTGTCCAAGTCATAGCCTCATGATTTCTGAGTCCCTACTTAACATTTTCTCACTTCACAAGCCACTCTATATCACAGTTTTACCTCAATGGTTGTCTTTCTGTTTCAATTGTGAACCTCTGGAAAGCAAGCCCCTTGCACGGTTCTATCATATAGCAAGTACTCAATAAACCTTTGATGGATGGATGAATGAATCAATTAAGCAATCAATTATAGACTTCTAAATAGACACTTCCATCTGTGAAGAACTGAGCCCTCAAGACACTTTAAATCACTCAACAGTTAGTAGGAGGAAGTGATAGTAAGCATGAGAAGGGGCTGGGTAGATAGCTCAGTGGTCTGAGTGCCTGCCTGGCAAGTGTAAGGACCCAAGTTCTATCTTAGTTCCACATGCTGTGCTGCCCTAAGAACCCTGGGCATGCCGTTGATGCATGTTTGTATTCCCTCTGCTGGGGAGACAGAGTCAGGAGGATTACTATGAATCCAAGTTGTGTAGCAAGATCCTGTACCACATTAATTAATTAATTAAAATTAATTTGAAAAAAGCCTAAGAAGACTTCTATCGGCACACAGCATCACACCACAAGAAAACTTTACTTGGAGCCAACCGCCTTCATTGGCAATAAGAATGACAAAACTGTCACTGGACTCCATCCATGCTGATGATTAACAGAGGTGACTTTCCAGCTTGGCAAGGTTTGGAACTGGATCAACAGCCTCCCTCTTGGCAGAATATGTCATAAAACCCAGTTCTCAAGAAAGAGATGCAGTCTAGAGATGATGGCCTTTCTGCAGAGTGGCAGTGAAATGTGGGTTTCCTGGGCATGTCCTACCTGGCATTGCTAATATTGTCTTTAAGATGCACAACATGAAGTTCCTGGCAAGATCAGAGCCCTTTGTCCTTGGACATACACCACTGAGCAGTTTTGAATTGGAACTTTGCTACATACCTGGCATGATGAATATCAAGGTGGTCGACAGCAAGTCCAGGAACAGATATTGCCGACTACGAGATCCGTGCTACAGAAAGGAAGTTGAGGACAGCACCTGTAAGAATTCCCCGAGCATCTCTAGGGCTAAGACCCCTTTTGACCAAAAGTTGACGAGGCAATTCTGTATGCCTCTTCTCTCTTTTCCTTTAATTGAAAAGGTGCTAACTTGGAGACATGTTCTTCGCCTCCCAGAACCCATAACTGAAAAAACATATTTTAAAAGAATTTATTTTTTTTAAATCACTTCAACTTTCAGGTCTTTTTTCTTCCATTTGACTTTAAAGCATGCAAGAACATTCTCTGAAAAGCTTTATGTGTAAAAATAGAAGGCTTGAAAACAGCATAGATATTCACAGTTCAAAGCAAAAGGAGCTAATTAATAAGCTGCCTTCCTTTCTCCTTTTTTTTTTTGCCTTTTCTTCCCACTGAGCAGCTCTAAATACTTGATGTTGAGCTGGGTTTTTATTTTTATTTTTTTAAATGATCGCCTATGCGTCCTGCAGACCATTCCTTGAGATATATTGGCTGGGTACATAAACAGCTGGTGTGCTCCAGGGGCAGCGTATATTTTATTCTGGATAGAACTCATGATAAGAAACTGAATTTACAAAGCATTTTGTAGGAAACAAAAGTCAGCCGCTGAATAAAATACAAAGAAAAGGCTTTCAAATGTGTTCTCATTCATTAGAATTTAATGCATCAGGAGTTATCTTGTGTCCAAAGTGAGAAGGACAAGAGTAGAAGAATAGGCTCCACAAAGTGAAATTCCCTGAAGACATTTATATTTTTCCTCCAGAATAAAGTAAATTCTGAAAGATAAACAATTCTGCATGAAATAAATGTGTTGTACATCTCAAGAATAAACATACCAGCCCTGTTCTGCTCTGTGCAATCCACAGCAGTGCATATTTAGCCTTCTTTAGGAAACACAGTTCTGCAAACAGTTCATGTTATAGAGGAAAATATTACTTTAATTGATTAGAATTGTGGATTTACTATATGGCTTTGGGGATGTTATGCCATTGCTTTCAAATGAAACAAGGGGTACAATGTCTTTTCATTGCACCTCTGTGCTACACCCATGAACAAGGGTTTCAATTCCTGAAAATCTTTAAGCTTTCCTTTTGCAGCTATGAAGTCTAACCCTTTATCCTACCAGGATATTATAAGACAATAACTTTATCATTATTTGGTGATGAACTTTTTCTCCTACCTTTAGCCCATTCCAAGCTCAATCCTCCATCTATATCCCACAGACAAGTCTTCTTGACACTATGTGAAGCTTTTGAGCAATGGGAGTAGCATTACCTTGTCCGACAAACACATAACTGTTCATGTAATGATACTTTCTCCTGTTTTCATCTTGGGAAAGCAGAATGCTTTTTGCTTTGTCAAGCATCCTGAGTCCAGCAAAATTAATCTGCAAATATTAAGAGGAGGTTAATCAAGAGAGAACAGGACATAGGAAATAAGTGGATGCTTCTTATTTGTGAGGAAAAGGTGAATAAGAAAGGGGATGCTGTCAACAAAGAAATCTACTGCCTCATTAACAAGTAGTGCTAGAAGAAGTTCATTGGAAATGCAGTCTTATGTCCTGGTTCTGAAGCAGAGCCACAATTTACATAAACCAGATCACTAGGATGCATATGCATGGTAGGCTTGAGAAATGCTGATCTCATCCCAAGAACTCTCCTCCAGGAGCTCCTGGAATGGCTGAGGTGGGAAGAGAGGGGTGAAGGATGAAATGAAAGTATAAGGTAGGGCCCAGTTGGGTCTGAATGGATGGTGAGGACCTCAAAAATGTTTGATGGTCAGAGGAAAAATAATTCAGTGTCATGGTGGGATGATACACACCAATACAGAATGAAAGTGTCAGCAGAGGGAGATTGGGAAGACATATATAAGGAAGAGGATATCACCAGAGGAACATAGGCTGGATTTATTCATGGGACCCAAAGGAAGAAAAGACAGAAAGGAACAAGTAAGACCTGCTTAGAGAGCATGGAGTCTCACAGCAGGGAAGGATAACTAACCTTTTACCTTCCTTATGTGCCCTCGTATCTATAGCATGCTGAGTTTACACAGAGCTTTCTTCTCAATACACTTAGTACCATGTAAGATATAGTGAATGTTATATACTGAGCTTTGGCCACCCTCTCTTTCTCAAGACGTATATGAAAGCCCTAACTCCCAACTTCCTAGTATTGGGAAATAGAGCCTTTAAAGAGGTGATTAATTCTGAGAGATTGTAAGATTGGAGCCTGATACAGTGGCTGATGTCCTCATAAAAAGAAGAGATGCCAGAGATGCACAGGCACAGAGGAAAGACTACGAGCAACACAGCAGGAAGACAGCTGTCCCCAAGTAGAGGGACATTGGTAGAAACTGGCCCTGCTGTCACCTTGATGTTGACTTTCAGCTTCCACAACAGAAACAAATATATCTGTACACTTTATGGTCCCCTGTCTATACATTTGTTTGGATACCTCTACAGACTAACAGAATGCAGCTAACCATTGTAGGTTATTTATACTCAGATTAGTGAGTGAATTCTTTTTTTTTTTTTTTTTTT
>PVKA01037893.1:0-11583 GCA_004027165.1 Ctenomys sociabilis | reverse complement strand
AACCATCCCTGCATTCATGGTCTGAATCCCACTTGGTCATGAGGTACAATTGTGTTGATGATTTGCTGTATTCTGTTTGCTAGTAACTTATTGAAGACTTTTTCCTGCTATTTGTTAGAGGGACTGGCCTGTTCTTTATTAGTTGGATCTTTCTGTGGTTTTGGAATTAAAGGAATACTTACCTTCAGGAGTGAATTTTAGAGAATTGCTTCCCATTCAATTTCACTGATGAGTTTGAGAAAAGTTGTCATGAAATCTGCCCTACATTACTTGGAGAATTGAGCTGTGATTTAATCGGCATCTGGAGTTTTCTTTGTTGGTAGGATTTTTATTACATTTTCAATTTTGTTTTCCATTATTCTGTTATTCAAATATGTATATCTTCTTGACTCAGCTTTGGCATTTTACATATGTCTAGGAAACCGTCATTTTCCTGTGTGTTGTCCATCCTGCTAGAGTAAAGATTTTGGAAGTAGGTATTGATAATTCTCTGAATTTGTCTAGATCTATACTGTTTTAAACATTTTTATTCCTTGTTGCATGAATTTGGGGTTTTTCTTTCTGTTTTTGGTTAGGTTGACTAGGGGTCTATCAATTGTATTTATTCTTTCAAAGAACTAACTCTTATTCTTTTATTCATTGTATTGTTTTCTTCATCTCCATTGCATTAATTTCTACTCTAGGGCAGGGGAGATTGCTGAGTGGAATAAGCATTTCCTTGTCAAGTACAAGGGCCTGAGTTCAATCGCCCCTTCTACCAAAATAAAAGAAAAAAATTTCTGCCCTAATCCTTATAATGTCCTACTTCCTCTGGGCTTTGGGTTTGACTTGTTCTTCTCTTTCTAGGACACTGAGGTCCAGTTTATGATCATCTATTTATGTTTATTCTGGTTTACAAAAATTCGAACTGATCAGTATAAATTTTCCTTTTAAGACAGCTTTTAGTGTATGATGAAAAAATGAGCTGAGTCGGGTGGCAGTCTATCTGCCTGGTTGGCGAGGTGACCCTAGAAGAACAGTAGATGTGTTTATTTACAACTTTGTAAAGTTACAGTACGCAGTATTGCCTAGCGGGTAATAGCCTATGATGTCTCGACAGATGTTTTTCTTTCTTTTTTTTTATTCAAGAAAGCTGCTGACTTTCTTAATCTGAAAACAGTGACTGTTCTGTCAAAAAAGAGAGCCAAATTGCATCATACAGACCAGAGATGAGGTGAAAGTGTTGGAAAAGGATGGGAATCCACTCAAGAAAGCTGGTAACTATCACCAAGGAACTGGCAAGGGAAGGATGAGAAAGAGAGATGCATGCAGCAGTGACATTTCCAAAGACTTTGAAGTGGTGTGGGGGAGAGAGCTACCAAAGCCCCTTGAATACATCAGAGGTGAGTATGACAATGGCAATCTTTTCCTTTGCAGAAGAAGGGTATAAGGTGCCCTCACTCAGCTTTGAACTCTAAACTTGGACCCTAGGGCTGGGGATTTGAGGGCTCTCTAGACAGCATCACAAGAACATAGCACACCACTACCGCAGGCACCCATAGTAACCTGGGGACTGCTTGGTTTTGGCACCACACATGTCCTTCAGCCATTCCCAGAAGAGGTCTTCATCTTTCTTTACCACCAGAAATTGGTCAAGTACCATATAGGCTTTGTGAAAGCCTCTTTCCTCTAACTTCTTGCCCAGAACTTCACCAACTCCAACCAAGCTCCCCACTGGCTTTTCCCCCATGGGCTCTGTGACGAAATCTTGGTGCTTTTGGGACATTGTCATCTTGCTCAAGCTTAAGCTGATTGAGAGTTAGTGGCAACTTTAGCACCACAAACAGTTCCTCCCATGACCTGGCTGCTCTCACAGAGGCCTCAACACTAGAATTTTATTGCAATTCCCTAGGCTGGATGCTTTTCTGAAGAAAAAGGTAGCTTGACTCATTTAGGCAATGAAGCCTTACTTATCTTGTACTCTCACTTGTGATTAGTTTTCCACTTCAGAAGCTTCACTATTTTGTGTCTTATACTATATGCTTTATTTGTTTTACTTTTACTTGGCCCATGCTTGCTCTGCAGAGGCATCTTTCCCCTTGCTTTTCATTTTTTCCAACCTTTAATAAGTATAAATCATGACTGATATTCATGCTTATTTCATTCCACACTTTGTTGAAGACAACACCCCAGGTCTAAAAATTCTCTTCTAAAAGGAAAAAAACTCCAACACCCCACAGTCCCATAACAGAATGAGGAAGGAAGAGTGTCAGGGAGCATACAGGACCTCTCTCCTGTCCTATCTGCCACAGCTCAAAGGTATGAATGATCTGCAGCAGTTCCTGAGTTGCAAAGAGAAGGGAACATAGACGTCGGAAGCACGATGCACAAGCCTGTGGTTGTGATCATGCGACCATTTCTTTTGGGGCTATGAAGTGGTAATTTGATGGACTCTGAAGCCCTGGAGAGCAATTGGCGTAGAGGTCCATGGAATATCTGAGAAACATACGTAGGTCCAGTCAGAACTCATTATGTCAAGTATAGACATGGAAGGAGACCAGAGAGGTCCCAGGTATCCTTGCTGCTGTGTTTTTTGGAATAAAAGGACACTGATGGATACTGGCTTGAGTACAAACTCTGAAATTCACAGGGCCCTGATTCTACATGGCTGAATGCCAAAGGCAAAAGCTTACTACCTTCCCAATGACTGCTTTCAATTCCTTCCCCATCCCAGTCCTAGATATCTTTCACACACATACTAAGGAGACCCCAATCAGCTCTTTATGTGTCACTGAAACTGTTCTTCAAGTTCCACCACCAGCAAAAGTCCATAACATCTTGATCTTCCATTGTCTCAGATCATGGATAACCATGTCTCTCTGCCATTAATCCCCTCTATGTCTGCAGTGTTAGTTAAGGCCCCCCAATTTCATTCTGCTTCTTTGTGATGCTCCTAAGAAGCCTAGCATTTTGATGCCAGATCTTTGATTGGTAAGCTGTGTGGCTGCAGGCATCTCCACCAGCTTTTGAGATTTCTCACCAATGAGCTCCTCTCCTGCTTCTTCTTCCTCTGCCTCCTGCTTTTGCTATGTTACATCCAACACTGGCTAGTTTCAATTCTTACAGGTGAGCACAGTTTCTTCTCAGGGGATTTTATCACTTTTTTTCTTATTGGAAAAATCATGAGCTCACCTGTACAACTGCACTGCTGCCCTCATCCATCTCACCCCATGTGGTGTTGATGAGGTTCACCAAAAGAAGTGTTGGCATTTTTCTCTCCTGTGTACTCTGGCTAGAAGGGGACAGATTTCTAACAGGGGTTGCATGGGCTGCAGACCTAAACCGTTGGCTCACTCTAATCCTCAGTCACCATGTGAAATATTCCTTTCCTGCCTCCCAAACACACCCTGCTGGGTGGGCTTCTAAAGAAACTCAGCAGCCTTGGACATCTCACACCAAAAAACTAGCCTTTTTCTGCCAGAATGAATGGCCCCAATGGCAGCCAATGGTCTGAAGAGGGTATATTTGACCCCTTGAATCTTCTGTCTTCATGGTAGCACATGGGCAGAAATTGCTTAAACACCTTTTTTTGACTCTGAAAGCACCCCCACAACTTCCTTCCTCTAGTTCCACTTCTCCACCTTATCTGCTGTTCCTAGCTTCCACCAGAACCTCTACCTCGTCTGCCACCTCCGACTATGTCATTAGCCACTCCCTTGTCCCATATAACAACATCTCTGGCTTCTGCTTTGTTCTGCACCTGCCCTGTTGATTCCACCATCTCTCTTCCCCCTACCTGAACCTCAGGAGCTTGTACCACCCCTTTCTCCCCCTGCTTTCCACACATGTTCCCAACTGCCACAGCTCCCAAGCCGCACTACCAGCGTGTGGGAATCTGCCATGTGACCAGTTGTTAAGATCTTGAGGTTGCTCCTGTATTGTCACAGTGTCCCCTTGTAGTGCCTCATCAAATGATGGGCCACCACCCACTGCGTCCTATATTTTGAAAGAGCAAACTATCACATAGCCTCCCTTAACCTAATATGACCATCTGCGAAAAGAAGCATATTAATTTAACTTCTCTGAAGGAAAATGGCAATCAATTACACCAGAGAAATTAGCCCAAATTCTTGGTGGAACCAATGAATATTATGAAGTAAAGTCTGAAATCATTTTGGGTTGATCTCAACAGTTTGTGGCACCATATGTCTCTATTGGATAAGTTGGCCCAAATATGCAAATATGAACAAGTTTTTAATTATTTATTTATTTTCAAATTTCAAATCATTTACTCCCATGACAACAGATTTGGCTGAACTCACTCTCACACGCACTCCCACCAACAGACACCCCTGCCACACGTCTGCTTGGCAACACAAGGCCATGTAGTCAGAGATGGCATTCTCAAAGCCAAACTTTAAATAGATTTAAAAAAGTAATTTCTAATTTTTACAGAAATGCTTCTTCAAAAAATATTTTCTCTCATTCCCTCATCTCCTATACTGAAGGATATATTCTTCCCCAAGATAAATCTGAACCCTCAAATTGATTCCAGGCAGAAAATCTCTGCAAATTGAAACCAAGAACAAAATAGAAAAATTATATTTTATATATGTGTGTACATATATATTTATATATGTATATTTATACTGATTAGAATCCTCCAGCATTTAAAAATCACTTTAGGGATGAATTTTGGGATCCTACTGTTCACAACTTCAGAATCCATCATGATTTAAGGACATACTTTCCATATCTCTCTTGACTACTCCCTCCCCTCCAAAGCAGTTCAAAAAGCCGCAGCTCAAGTTTAATGGGAAGAGAGGTTTCTGAGCAGTTTTGTCTGTTTTTACTTTGGTGATCTGGGTGGCGCCTGTTGTCTCTTGCTGTTACGCCGAGTCACTCCCTTTTTTTTTTTTTTTTTTTGTCTTTTTGAGACAGGGTCTCGCTATGCAGTTCAGGCTGGCTTTAAGCTCACTTTGTAGCTCAGGCTGGTCTCGAACTCACAACAATCCTCCTGTCTCAGCCTCCCGAGTGCTGGGATTACAAGCATGCGCCACCACGCCCGGCCCGAGTCACTCCCTGAGGTAGAGCCCTATGGCTGAAATGGCGTCTCTGTTCCCTGATTTTTCCTGTGGCTCCCCTGGGAATGGTATTGCCTCAGAGCCAGAATAATCCTTATTAGCCCTTGCTTCTGGCTTCTCCTGCGGTTTCTCAATAGATTTCTCAGGAGCTCCATTCTCTTGGTTCTTGGTGGAAAACACTGCATTGGAGCGAAGTTCCTGCAGTGGCTGCACAAGAACGGGAGATGGTTCTTTAGGAGGTTTCTGGCACACTTCAGCATAACTTAACTTTCCGGGTTCCTGTAAGGGCACAGCTGGGGGCACACTTACGTTACTATTACATGGTAAAGCTGTATTTGCTCTTGATGGCTTTGCAGTACTCGGGGAAGGAACTGGTACAGTCATCTGACTGAGAACATCCTTCTGAATAGTGGAATCATCATCTACTGCATCCTCTTCTTGCCGAGTTGTGCTTAATGTAGGAAGCTCAGTTGTACACGGAGGACTGGTACTCATGAGTTGCTGGGCTGCAGCACAGTCTGTTTGCTCTTCTTCTGCAGGTGCCAGGCCACTAATTCTCATATCTTCATTCTCCTTTTCTTTGCAGACACCTTTCAGGACGACAGACATTCTATTCTCCAAAAGGAGTTCTCCTGGCCTTCTTGATGAGCTGCCAGGTAGAGGAGGAAAATTTGAAGCTAATAAGTCAAACTTTGGTGTTGGAGATTTTGCTTCAGCTGAAGGATGGGTTCTTGGTATCCTTTCATCTTCTCTTCATCTTCGACCTCTAAAAAGTGTTCTCCTGCCCCTACCGTAGTCCCCATTTTGTTCCAGCTGTAAAGTGGAAGTCTCCTTTGCAAGGTAAATTTGTTCCTGATGCCCTGTTACTGAAGGGTTATGTCACTCAGGTGCAAAGTTCCTTGAACTAGATCTGTTCAATGCTCCATCCCCTAATGACACAGAGCTCTTGGTTGAGTGTTCTGTACCACTGGATGACCTAAAATGAGGCTTCACACGATTTTTTTTTGGAATGACCTACCCATATCCATAGCAGTAGCAGTTGTTTTGTAAGATCCAGGTGAATTAAAGCCGTTCACAAAATTACTATTGGGAAAGGGAGCCAGCGGTGTTTCAAAGTAAGGTGCAGGACTTGGAGACCAAGACTGAGGCACAACACTATACAATGAGCATTGTTGGTGAGGATTATACACAGGCTGCATAAAAACTGGTGAAGCATACTGTGCCTGGGCCTGAATGGGCTGACTGTACATACTAGAATCCATTAATCGATAACCATTCTTAGCAAAGAAGGTATTGATGGCTTTTATCCTTGCCATGATTGGCTTGCCTTGAAATGTTTTAACTTCTTCTCGCAAGTATTTAAATGCCTGTTGTGCATCAGTGTCTGACTGGAAGGTGATGTACCAGTTGCTGTTGTGTGCAAACTCACAGCTTATCACTTTGGGGCAGTTTTCATTTTTGAACAAAGCTTTCACCTCCTCTACTGGTCATGTTTCAGGAATCTCTCTGAGAATCACAATGCAACGTTTATGACTCGGTCTCACTTTCTCGCCTTTCTCATCAACTTGTACCATTGGAGATGATCTCAACACTTCAAGAATTAGATCAGGATCTGCGGTCCACTTTTTTATTTCTTCCATGTTGGCAACTGTCCATATTGGGATGAACTGGTCACTATCCATTTGAGATATTAAGTAAAGATCTTTTGATAAATTTTCTCTTGGAAAACAGAACTCTAACCGTTTCTTCAGATATTCTTGTAGATCTTCGGTAGAAATTGCAGAACTATTTTCTTCAGAAATGTCATATATTTGGTAACTCATGTCTTCTGGTCCTAAAATCATCCCCTCGGTTGGTTCTCTAAGCCAGTAGTATTTCTTGTCGTTTCGCCAGAGGGAGAATACATCATTTCATATTCTTTGCATACGACTTCTGAGAGCTCTGTGTTGCCCTCAGTCTGAGGCCCTGATGTAGCTGCTGGTTCATGCCAAGGGCTTTCAGTTCCATGAGTTATAGGAGTGGCATCAGAATTTCCAGGAGGAATTTCTTGCCATACTTTGGCATTAGGATTTAAACCAGTCCCTTTGGATGTTACCTGCTCTACGAAGAGCAACATGTTTTCCTCCGCCGGGCCCGGTCCTTCCCGCCGCCACTACTGTAACTGGTTTGCAGGCCCGAGCTCCAGTCGCTAAGATAAGAACACCCGCCTGGCTACTCCACCCGGTGGTGGGTGCCTGAACAAGTTATTACAGCTTATACTCTGGATGCCACCACCAGGCCTGTGTTTACATAAATAGAATGCCAGAATCGAGTGAGTGTTCACTCCCCACTGTTTTTACATTGTATGCCATACCTTTATATCTGTTTGTAAAATATCAAAGCTTTTTTATACTGTATAACTTTATGACTATAAAACAGGCTGCCAACCTTATTACGAATGCAGAGAGTTTCAAGTAATCTTTAAAAATACTTCCAACAATGTAAGTCTTAGAAAATAAGACTTTTTCAACTAAAAGCAACCTTTTTATTTTTTGCGTGGACATGGCCTTTCAGTTCATCACCTTATGGAGAAAATCTTAATGCTCATCTTCTAGTGCTAATTGTGGTAGAGACAGGGCCTCTCTCTTCGCTGCTTGTTCTGTGAGGCTCTTTCTGATCTAATGACCCTTTTTATTCCTCTAGGGCAGCTATCCAGCATCACTGTTTCTGTGAGTTTGTAACACCCCTCCCCAGAGGCCATGGACCCTTTTGTCTTTTAAAATGTTTTGTTTCTCCTTTGACTAAGTAATTCTATTTTTAACCCAATATATACCTCTTTATTATTTATAATTTTGTTTTATAGTCAAAGAAAGAATGAGTAGTTGAGGGATATGAAAGTCTGGAGTGTTTTGAACAGTATTTTGAGTAGATTAAAATAAAGTTTTGCTTTTCCCTGTAACCAGCATGGATGACACCAGGCAAAACCTGAGGACTTTTGGTATTGGGACTCTGCCTCTGGTTGCCTTAGCAACCCATCTGTGGTCCTAGTGAGCCTCCATCCCCAAGCTTTCCACCCCATGGTACCAGTACCAGTGCAGCCTTGCACTGAATATTGGCTCTAACCAACCCATTTCTCCACCCTTTTCAGAAGTGTTCCTACTGCCAACTCTTACACTTATCAGGGTTCTCTGATCAGTCCCTAAAGGGTAGGGACTCATTGGTCTCTCTGTGTGCCCAGGGAGAAATGGAGGTAGGAAAGTGAAAAGATACACAAGAGACAAGATCTGAGTTCAGGTGGAGACTTCCTTGCCTGATTGCCAAAAGATCTCACAAATAGAGTAGGCTCGTATTTTAATGACCGCAAATTTAGCATTAGGAGACACGAGGTTGTCTAGTGACTGATGGCTAAAGTTGTCCTGGCAAGATACCTTCCTCAAGACTGAGGTAGCCTGACTGCTTTAGGCCTGTGCACTTCCTGCCCTCGGATATATGACTAACTTCTCAGCTTCAACACCCCCACCAAATTCTATCTTGTATCCCACACTGATCTTTAAGTTTTGGAGTTTGTGGTTCCAGATCTTTAGGAAAAGTTCAGATTTTTACCATGAGAACCTCTTGGGTTTCTAGAATTAAGAGATACAAACGTATCAGTATCCTCTAAGTCTTAGCCCTGAGGAGTTTTAAATTTTCAGCCAAAGTCCCTTCAGCTGCCAGCCCTTTTCAACTTACCACTTATGCTTCTTTATCAGTTGATTTGTCTTAGGGGCTTGTGTTTCTGCTCTGCTCTAGCCCTGTTTTTCAGCCAGTCTTTCTCTTTTTTGGAGTGATATCTTTGCCACTAAATAATGATTTGGTTACATGATACATTTGTTTCTTTTGAGGTAAGAAGATGGCATGGGCAAATGTATTGCCATTTTGTACTGAGAAAGACATTTTGGACAGAGGTGACACTGCTTGAGCCAGGGAACACTTCCATCCTTTCCTGTGTTGCAGGATATTCCAGCCCAAAAAGGACACAATAGGGAGAATTGGTTGTCTTCTACCCTGTTATGCAAATTTCCACTGCACTCACACATTCCAAGCAAAATAGGAAAGTCAGTGCTCATCCCTCGGGGACCAGCAGGAACCCTGACCCTATAGAATATATTGTTATAGCAGTTCTTGTGGTGGATATTCTGAACTCCATGTCAGATGTTGTGTGTGGGATGATAAACCTTGTTTGTACCCTCCTGGGTAAATCTTCCAGTTTTACTGCAACAAAGTGATAACTATCTTGTTACATTTTGGTGTAGAAACCTGAACTTCCTTGTATCAATGATGCATAATGAGGTTGACATCATAAATGTTAATTCAGTGATTTTACTTGATTTGTAGAGTTGTATAACCGTTTCCAGCTTTTCCTTTTAGGATGCTGTCACCTCTCCACATTCTTGGAAGTCTTTTTTGCTGGCCTAGCCCTCATCCCTGCTCATCATGAACCAGATTCAGGAAAATATACAGGCGAAACTCTCATTAAGTTGAAATTACTGTTAGCCTAGGTATTTATGAAGCAGATCATTGTGTTTATATTTCAGAGTTCTAAAGGAGGTGTTTTACTCAAGGGACATTTTTTCACAGAACTTAATACTAGTGGATATTTCTTGCTGTCCTTGATATGACTTGTCTTTGCTGGGAACTTGTGTTTATCAACCTATGTGCTAAGCTCAGAGGAAGAAGTGGTAGAAAAATGTGTGACTAGAAAGAGAGATAGATAAGTTGCAGGGAGTGTTAGAGTTAAAACTTTTACTATTTTTAATTATTCACAATTTGCCTGAGAGAAAGCAACACTAAGTGAGTGCAGCACTTTTCATGCCTGTTTGAGGGCCTGCTACATTCTCAGTCTTTCTGTATCTCTCTTACCTCACTAGTAATGTAAGGGTCAGATCTTGTCTCTCCTGAGGACCTTTATGCTGAATTCTTCAGGGCTGTGAGAGGTGTTTTGTGAGAATTCCACTGAAAAGCTGATTTGGTGTGTACTCTACATGTTCCCTCCAGGAGTCTGAGCTGAGTCCAATTTCTGAGAAACCAGAATTGTAGGAGCAGACAGACAAAGAATATCAACAGTTAAGGAGTGTGAGGATAGCTCAGAATGGACAAGGTCATACTGGGTCAGCTGGAAACCGCCCAGGTGAAGGTAAGAATTTTCATTCCTAAAATTAAAGGGAAGCCCCAGAGTGCCTCCCTCATGCCAGCCCTCACAGAACCACCTGAGCTGAGCAGAGCTGAGGGAGACAGAAATGTATTGCACAGTGCATGCATCCTCCTGCTCAAGGGGCTCCACTGTGTGTACATAGAGCAGATTTATATTGCCTACACACTTCAACTCTAAGTCAGGGATGATATGACCTTTAGGCTTTGCTCAAGATACCAGAGCTTAGAACTGGAAGTTGCCCTCAAAGTAAATGCCCAGAACGTGAATATGATCTCAGAGGGAATAAAGAAGACTTAGAGAATTTGATAATCCCTATTTGTGCCCAGGGAAATAGTTTAGTGGCATAAGGGCCTGACTGGCAAGCATAGTGTCCTGAGTTCAATTTGTGATATGGCAAAACCAAACCAGTACAGAACAATCCCCAAAACCCCATAACTATTTTTATGTTTAGTTATTCTCTTCTAATTGTGAGAGTTCAGAAATAGTGGGCTTGTTCTTCATAACTAGGAACTTGTGCCCTTCTTCTCTGCTTTCTGTTGAGGAAAGTTGTCATGAGTCCAGCATTTGTCACATGTTTGCTAATAATAGCTTCATTTCTATATACTTTGGTAAAAAAAAAGGAGGATTTTAAGTATCATTAAGGTTTGAGCAGAGAAACAAAAGTCATGACCTGTTTAACATAAAGCATTTCAAAATTATGTAGTAAATGCCCTCAACCAAGGACCCCTATTGGCACAGAATGTAGGCACACATTTCAGAGACTGTGTTCCTCATGAGCAGGTGATCCAGCAGAGTAGTGCCTGAGGACAGTCACCGTTTTCTTCAGTGCTCAGAGGTGGAAAGAATGTCATAAGTCTTGGATGGCTTGTGGAGGTCTCTGTTTTTTCTAGGAGAATGATAGCATGTATGACAGTGTATTAGTAGAAACACAGTTGTGATCATCAGAGGTTAAATACTTCTGTGCCTTTTCTGAATGAACACTTCTGAGAGCCTCCCCAGTGTTTGGTCTTTAGCTGGAAACTGTGCATAGAGACAAGTAAAGCATCTCTCCAGCATTTAAGGGCTCTGGGTCTCAGTGGCCAGAGCCTCCTGGGAGTGAGTTTCAAAACATTCAAGGAAGAAGGCAGTGTTGTGCAGGAATACATCAATGTTTGTGTTGATTTTCATTTTCTCTTCCAACAGCTTGATGATGCCTTACTGCTAAGGCTAATAATACCAGCTGTTAGTCAGGCATGAGGGTGCCTGCCTATAATCCCTGTACTTGGGAGGCCAAAGCAGGAGAATCACTTGGAGTTCCAGGTCAGCCTGGACTGTTTAGTGATTTGATGAATAGCCTGAAGTACAGAGTGA
>PVKA01037892.1:0-20667 GCA_004027165.1 Ctenomys sociabilis | reverse complement strand
ATGTCAGGGACATAGGTCAGTAGAATAAGTGCTTGGCTGACAAGTGCAAGGGCCTGAGTTCAATCGCTGGTTTCGCAAAAAACAAAAACAAAAACAAAAAAACAAGCAAGCAAGCAAACAAACAAAAAAACATAAATGAGAAAGTGGAATCATGCCTACCTATAGCAGCCACGGTTCTAAACATTTCTCTCATCACATCTCTGTAGAGCTTCTTTTGGGATGGATCCAGTAAAGCCCACTCCTCCATGGTGAAGTTAACGGCCACATCTTCAAAGGTCACTGTCTCCTAAATGAGTACACATATGTTTCTTGAAGGAGGGTGGAGACTCACAGCCTGGGATCTTTCAACTTCTCTCAAAACAATTTGAACTGAAAGACAGGGGTGGCAATGCATATCTGTATCCCAGCACTCAGGAGAATGAGAAAGGAGGACTACCATTAGTTTGAGACTAGTGAAGCCTACAAATTGAGTAAAAGGCCAGCTTGAACTGCATAAGACTCTACAAAGCCATATGGTTGGTGAATCTTTCAAAGACTGACTCTGTCTTGGTCATCAAATCCATGTATATGAATGTTTTTTCGGAAAGTAATTATTTTTTCTTCATTTTTTGGTACTGGAATTTGAACTCAGGACCTTGTGCTTGTCAGGCAGGCTCTGTGCCATTGAGTTATGTCCCTCAGAGAGCAATTTTGATGCCAGATTGATATTCATTCCTAAAGGAGCAACAGAATAGGAGCACTAAATAAACTGTGTCATGGCAAGGACACCAGTGTATTGTCTAATGGAGAGCTCATAAGGGGGGCCTTCAAGATCACCATCTATGGGCTGGGAGATGGTTTAGTGCTTGCCTGGCAAGCACAAGGGCCTGAGTTCAGGAAAAAAAAAAAAAAAAAATCACCATCTACACCACACTGGGGAAGGCACTTACCTATCATGATTTGATAGGCCATGGTGATATCTCTTTTCCAATTTTTTATTTATGGCATTGAGTCCTTCTTTCTTTGGTTATATTTATGCAGTATTTTGAAATTTGAACTTTGTTAAAGATAAATATCAAATAAGGGTTATAACTTAAAAGTTAATAGGAAGTTTTATTGGAACAAGTCTAAGAAAATAGTAAATAGAAGTGTAGCATTTTGTTTATAGCTCAAGGTCACAAAATGTTCCCCTCCACTCATATAATTTTGCATGCTTATATCTGGTAATCTGAACAACTAATTTAAAGACAACCATACGAAAGCTAACAACCATTGTTGAATTTTTATCATTTTGTTTAGTGAAATTTGGAACATTTCTAATTTTTTTCTATTTTCATTCTCTTTAAAAAATAAGCAATAAAATAAAACAGAAATTATGAATAAAAAGACTCCAGGGGGATATGGGACAGCAATGAGGGAAAAGAAATGAATAAAATGTATTGTATTCAACGAATACCAATATATCACAAATGTATTGTGATATATTGTTTTGTGATAGACACAAAACAAAAACTTAAGCCAGGTGTAGTGATGTATTAGTCTAATCCGAGGTCTTCAGAGGTTAATGAAGGAAGATTGTCAAGTTCAAGGACAGCCTTGGCTACACAGTAAATTCAAGAGTAGTGTGAAATACAATGTGATGCTCTGATTCAAACTCTCCTCAAAAAGTGATAATTTCAAAAATAGTTTTCATGTATAAAACAAGTCTTTGATTTGGTGAAAATCTATAGCTGTACAGTGTAATAAAAAAAATCTAACTTCATTCAATACCTTTTACCCAATAAGGTCAATAGTTTCCATAATATACAAGAAATAAATTAAAATTCTATCTTTCCTGAGGCTATGCTATTATTAAAGACAATAGCAAATACATTTCATTAAAGGGAAGGCAATTTGTAATGGGTCCACATATATACTGATAACACACAACAGAGCTCATGTTATGTGTACCTGGAGGAAATCAAAATGTCTCAGTTATTTTCAAGGAGAAAAAGGTATGTACTTTGGAAACCTGGACGGTATACTTTTTTATGTACAATAATTAACTTATGAACTGGAATGAGAAAGATAAACTGAATCCCTTGAGATTTCATAGTGAAGTATTTTTAGATGTTAAAAATCTGTTTCTGTAGAAGAAAATCAACTAACCATCAGAAATAGTATAAATTGAAAGGGCTGGGGAGATAGCTCAGTAGAATAAGAGCCTTCTTTGAAATCACAGGGTTCCAAGTCCAATGCCCGGTACCATAAAAAAAGAAAAAAAAAAGAAAAGAAAAGAAAAGAAAGAAACAGGGTAAGTTGAAATATACAAAAACCACAGGACATAAATTTGCTCTGTACATAGTATAAAAATTTGTATAGGGAACAAAGGTCAATGAACACAAATCTAAAAATGATTGCAACATATCTATATTCAGATAAAATATGAAACAGAAAATAAGAACAAAACCTTGTTTAAGAAATTCATTTAAAAAATTCCAAAATAAGGGGGCCGGGAGATGGTTCAGTGGAGTAAGTGCTTCCTTGGCAAGCGCAGGGGCCTGAGTTCAATCCCTGGTTCCACAACCCTCCCACCCCCCACAAAAATCCAAAATAGGGAAGAAAATAATAAGCAAGTAGACTTATTCCAATGGACAATAAATTGATACACTCTATACTCTTTTCCTTTACTTTGGAGTTTACCAAAAATTTCAGATTGCTGACTTCTTTCCAATGTCTGGAGAAAACATGATGTTATTATTCATGGAAATAGATACCATTTAAATAACCTTGAAAAATTCTGCTCTATTCAACCTACAGAATGGGTGAGAAAGCCTTTTGCCATTGGTTTACACATCAGCACAGTGCACAACAGTGTAGTAGAAAGTATTAACTCTCTAGAAAGGGCCGGCCAAGCACCCAACACAGCCCGGCCTGGTGAGTGTGTGAGAACTGATGGCTTCCCCTTGTGCCACCAGTGAGAGCCCTCCAGAGCAAAACTCATATACTAAAATTGGAATGTGGTGCAGGCCTGTAATCCCAGCACTCGGGAGACTGAGGCAGGAGGATTGTTGTGAGTTTGAGACCAGCCTGAGCTACAAAGTGAGCTTAAGGCCCGCCTGAACTGCAGAGTGAGACTCTGTCTCAAAAAAGACAATAAATAAATAAATGAATAAAAATGAAAATAAAATTGGAATAATACAGAGAAGGTTAGCATGGCCTTTGCGCAAGGGCGACATGCAAAATCGTGAAGCATTCCATATTTTTAAGAGATCATTTACCACAGTGGAAAAACTAAATGTTTCTGCTCAGGAAACTATGGGGAAAAACACTGCAGGGCGCACTGGTGAGCTAACAGGTGCACCTGGAAGCAGAGCATCATAGGGACCTACTATGACAATAGGAAAACAAAACTGACGTGAACTGTGCCCTGCAAGAAAGTTCAGGAAAACAAAATACATGCATCCCAGTGTAAATGATACTTGTATTACAATATGCAGTTGTCTTGTGTGAGCACGGCTTTGCTATGACTGTTGAAGTAAAGCTTGTATTTTGTGGTAGAGTTTTGTTTTTGTTTTCACTGTAGTTCACATCGGTTTTTACATTTGATATTATCTTTTAGGTTTTGTAAGCAAGGAAACAGCTGATGTGAAAATCTTGATGTCTATTTTAAGCACTGATTATATGTTTGATATTGTATTTTATTTACATATTACTTCTCTGTTAACTACATGCTGTACAGTATAGTAGGAAGCTCCTGACAAAACAGGAGAGAAGTGACAACACATTCTGTCAGTGTGAGATGTGTGAATGGAATAGACTTGTCATGTGTGAAGACTGCCTTGGGTGTCACAGTTGAAGTAAAGATAAGTTTTGTTTTAGAGTTCTACGGGTATTATCATTGTAGTTCATGTAGAAATTTATTTCTCATTTTATCTTTTAGGTTTTCTAAGGAAGTACACAGCTGATACAAAAATGTTGATGCTTATTCTAAATGTTCTGTATTAAGAATTTAATACTGACTTTTTTTTTTATAATCCTGTGTAAAGTAAGAACCACCTAATAAAACAACAAGACCACTGAGATGTCAAGTATGTCTTAAGAAAAGGCCTGGAAAGCAAGATGTGCTGCTAGTGTAAGCAATGCATGTGTATGGAATGTAATCTTGTAACATATGCACACTGTCTTAGGTAAGATCACTGAAGTAAAGATTTTTTTTATAGAATACTATTAGTGTTTTCATTCCAGGACATATAAAAGTTTCTTCCTTTCTTTCTTTTTTTTTTTTTTTTTTCTTGGCAAACTGGGGATTGAACTCAGGCCCTTGCACTTGCCAGGGACGTGCTTGTTCCACTGAGCCATCTCCCCAGCTCCCAAAATTTATTTTTGATCTTTATAATTCGTGTACCAAAAACCAGTCAATGTTGAAAATTTTGATGCTTTTTTATAAACAATAAATATTAGGAAGTTAAAAAAAAAAAAGCAAAATGACAAAGACAAGGAGCAAAATGCAATCTCAGACCTCGAGCCATAACAAGTGCAGAGGACACTAGCTCAAGCTGAAATGAATGAATTAACAGAGTTGGCAGCAAAGAAACAGCAGAAAGGTATAGAGGAACTCAGACCAGAAATAACATCTGAAATTAAAAAAAGAAATTTCTGAATACATAGCATCTGAAGTAAAGAATCTAATGCAGAAACATATGGGGAAACCGAATGCCCACCCAGAACATGCACAGAGAACACTAGCTCAGCTGAAATATATGAATAAACAGTGTCACAAGCAAAGAAATAACAACATAAAAGTAAAGAGGAACTCAGAGCAGAAGTGATTTCTGAAATAAAAAAAGAAATCTCTGAAATCATAGCACCTGAAATAAAGAATCAAATATGGACATATATGGAGGAAACCCAAGTTGGAAAAAACTCTGCAGTAAAAGAATTAATAGCTACCTCTAAAGAAGACATTCACCAAAAAATAGAGGAGATGAGAAAATACAACGGATTCCTTGAATGAGCAATACAGGAAAGAAATAGATCGAATGAAGCAGCGTTAAAGATATATAGAAGAACTTAAACTCTCAGTCACAAGTCTACAAAAGCATCTGAGTGAAAGCGAAGACAGAGTTTCAGATCTTAAAGATGCTGGTGCAGCTAGTGAAAAGGTGAGAAAGAATGTCTTAAAAACAACTAGGATGCAGGGAAAAATAATCCATCAGCTGTAAGGCGATGCCAAGATGAACAATGTGAGATTAATTGGCATCAATGAGAAAGAAGGAATCAATACAAATGAAATAAAAAGAATATGGGCAAAAGGAACAGCAGAAAATTTCCCAAATATAGGGAAATAATTCAACATTTAACTGAAGCATACAGAATGCCAAATAACTTCAACCCAACTAAAAACACACAGAGGCATATAATAGTCAAGATCCCAGAAATCCAGCACAAGAATGATATACTGAAAGCCGCTAGAGAAAAGCAGCAGATCACATTTAAAGGAAAACCCATCAGAATTACAGCTAACTTCTCTTCACAAACCATGATGGCAAGAACAGCATAGAGCAGAGTATTTCAAGTCCTCTTTGAAAACAAATTCCAGCCCAGACTATTATATCCTGCAAAACTCTCTTTCAAGGTTGATGGAGAAGTGAAATACTTCCACGACAAAGAACAACTAAAGAATTTCATGACGACAAAGCCATCCCTACATAGGCTATTGAAAGATGTTCTAGAGATGGATCACAATATCCAGAACTCCAGAAACGAGAACAAAAAGAACTCACTAAATAAGGCAGACAAATAAACACAGGACTAAACAACAGTAGGTAAGTAACATAACAATCATAAGTCAACACATTTCAAATATAACCGTCAAGCTGGGTGTGGTGGTGCAGGCCTGTAATCCTAGCACTCCGGAGGCTGAGACAGGAGGATTGTTGTGAGTTCGAGACCAGCCTGAGCTACAAAGTGAGCTTAAGGCCAGCCTGAACTGCATAGTGAGACCCTGCCTCAAAAAGACAAAAAATAAAAATAAAAAATCAAATATAACTGTCAATGTAAATGGACTCAATTCACCAATTAAGAAAAATAGACTGGCACAGTGGATTAGGAAATAAAACCCAACAATACAGTGTGTACAAGAAACACACGTAACACAAAAAGACATTCATAGACTTAAAGTCAAAGGATGGAAAACAATACCACATGCCCCAGCACCTCAGAAAAAAGCAGGGGTAGCAATTCTGTTCTCACACAGTTTCAACTTTAAACCAAGAAGGATCAAACTAAATAAAGAAGGCCACTATATACTGGTTAGGGGAAAAGTTCAAGAGAAAGAGGTGACACTCATAAATAGCTATGCAGCAAAAACAAGAGCACCCAACTCTATAAGACAAATCTTAATGGACATGAAAAATATAATCTCCAATACCACAATCTTAACAAGAGGACTTAACACCCCCTTACCTCAAAAAGATAGGTCAACCAGACATAAAATTAGTAAAGAAGTAGCCGAAATGAAGCAGAGCTTGTAACAAATGAACTTGGTGGACATAAAAAGTGTTCCACCCAACCACAGCTGAATACACATTGTTTTCAGCTGCATATGTGTCATTTTCTAAAGTAGACCATATACTAGTCCATAGATCATGCTTAAGTGTATGCAAGGAAACAGAAATTATCTCATGCATATTATCTGACCACAGTGCAATAAAACTGGAAAGAAACGAAAAAAGAAAGCAGAAAAACCTTCTAAATACATGGAAATTAAACAACACCCTACTCAGTAATCAATGGGTCACAAATGAAATTAAACAAGAAATTCAACAATATCTGCAATTCAATGAAAGTTCAACCACAACTTATCACAATTTATGCGATGCGATGAAGGCAGTTCTTAGAGGGAAATTCATAGCTGTGAACTCACACATTAGGAAAACAGAACGGGAACAAATAAACACCCTAATGCTGCACCTCCTACATCTAGAAAAGGAAGAGCAAAACAAACCCAGAGCCCAAAGACAGGAAGAAGTCATAAAATTAGAGTAGAAATTAATTCAATTGAGATGAAGAAAACAGTTCAAGGAATCCACAAATCAAAAAGCTGGTTCTTTGAAAGACTAAATAAAGTTGATAAGCCCCTAGCTAACCCCATCAAAAAAGAGGAAAGAAAAAATTCAAATACAAGCAATAAGGAATGAAAAGGGTGTAATCACCACAGACCTTGTGGAAATTGAGAAGATTATCAATAGCTATTTTGAGAATCTTTATGTTCACAGAACAGAAGACACAGAAGAAATGGACAGATTCCTTGAAAGATACAAATTACCAAAACTAAATCAAGATAAAACAACTCTCAATAACCCAATAATAGCCAGTGAAATACAAGATGTAATAAAAAGCCTGCTGACAAAGAAAAGTCCAGGTCCTGATGGATTCACAGCTGAATTGTACAAGAAATTTATAGAAGATATAATCCCTACACTCCTCAAACTCTTCAAAGAAATTGAAAAAGAAGCAATCCTCCCAAAATTGTTCCTAGAGTCAAGTATTATACTTATTCCAAAACCAGGGAAAGACAGAGCTAAAAAAGAGAACTACAAGCTAATCTCCCTCATGGACATAGATGAAAAAATCCTCAATAAAATCCTAGCAAATAGAACACAGCAAATCATAGAGATGATCATATACCATGACCAGGTAGGATTCATTGCAGGGATGCAAGGATGGTTCAATATTCACAAATTTATAAATGTAATACACTTTATTAATAGACTGAAATCTAAAAACCACATGATCATCTCAATTGATGCAGAAAAAGCTTCTGACAAAGTGCAACACTCATTCATGTTCAAAGTCCTACAGAAAATTGGAATAGAAGGCCTCTACTTCAATTTGCTAAAAGCCATCTATGACAACCCAATGGCTAATATAATTCTAAATGGGGAAAACCTGAAATCTTTTACTCTTAGATGTGGTATAAGACAAGGATGTCCTCTATCACCCCTCCTATTCAATATAATTTTGGAGTCATAAGCTACAGCCATTAGACAAGAGTGAGAAATACAAGCAAGAAGAATAGGGAAAGAAGTTAAATTAGTAGTATTTGCAGATGATAGGATACTTTACTTGGAAGACCCAAAAAACTCCAACCAGAAGCTATTAGAATCCACACACAAATTTGGCAGCATAGCAGGATACAAAGTCAGTACTCAAAAGTGAATAAAATTCCTCTGCAAAGATAACAAACACACTGAAAAGGAAACAATAGAAACAATACCTTTCACAATAGCACTGTGGAAAATGAAATACCTTGGAATTTACTTAAACAAAGAAGTGAAAGACCTTTTCATGGAAAATTACAGTTGCCTAAGAAAAGCGATCATATAGGATTTCAGAAAATGGGAAGATATTCCCTGCTCCTGCATAGGAGGAATTAGCATCGTGAAGATGGCCATACTACCAAAATTGTTGTACAGATTTATCACAATCCCTATCAAACTGCCACCAACATACCTTCCAGACCTTGAGAAATCATACCTAAAATTTATTTGGAACCAGAAAAGACCTAGAATAGCAAAGGCAATGTTGGCCAACAAAGACAAGGCAGGAGGCATCACAATTTCTGACTTGAAATTATACTACAAAGCTACTGTGATAAAATCAACATGGTATTGGCAGTGAAACAGACCTGAGAATCAATGGAATAGATTAGAAGATGCAGCAGCATCTATGAATACACTCAGCCACCTGATCTTCGACAAAGGGGCTAAAGACGCTTTACTGGAAGAAAGATAGTGTCTTTAACAAATGATGCTGGAAAAACTGACTTTTCACATGCCGAAAACTAAAACTTGACCCACATCTCTCACCATGTAATAAACTAATGTCAAAATGGATTAAAAATCTAAACATTAAAACAAAAACACTCAATCTCCTAGAAGAGAAAGTAGGAGGAACTCTTGAAGACATAGGTGTAGGCAAAAAGTTCATGAACAAACATGTATTTGCAGGGGAAACACTTGAAAGAATTAACAACTGGGATCAACACTTATTGAGAAGTTTTTGCACTTCAAAAGAAATTATCAGCAAAGTGAAAAGACAACCCACAAATTTTGAAAAAGTCTTAACTAATAATCGCTGAAAAGTCTGCTCTCTAGGATTTATAAAGAACTAAAATACATTGGGGCTCTCAAATTTAAAGACCCAATCCAGAAATGGGCATCTGGGATGAATAAACACTTCTCAGAGGACGAAATTAAAGAAGCGAATAAATGTATGAAAAAATGCTCCACATCGCTAGCCATCTGTGAAATGCAAGTTAAAACAACACTGAGATACCGTCTCACTCCAGAAAGAATGGCTATCACTCTAAATCAGCCAACAACAAATGTTGGAGAGGATATGGGGAAAAGGGAACACTTCTCCACTGCTGGTGGGAAGGTAGATTGGTGTAACCATTGTGGAGGTCAGTGTGGAGACTCCTCACAGAACTAGTACTGGAAGTCCCATTCAAGCCAGTTATCCTCTTACTGGGAATTTTCCCAGAGGAACTGAAAACATCATACCATAGTGATACATGTGTACCTATGTTTATAGCAGCACAATTTGTGACAGGCAAATCTTGGAAAAAAACCAAGATGCCGTCCCATGAGGAATGGTTGAAAAAGATGTGATACTTCTATACCATGGAATATTACTCGGCTATAAAGAATGATAAACTTGAAGCATTTATATTTAAGTGGATGCCATTTGAGCATATACTCATAAGTGAAATAAACCAGACCCACCTGTGCAAATATCATATAGTCTGCCTAGTATAAGAAATCAAAAGAAGAAATACAAATAGAAAGGTATAACACAACTAAAAGGCAAGCAAGAACTTGAGGATTGGAGAATGAGGAAAGAGTAAGGAGAAAATCTGGGAAACAGGACAGGGACAAAGCCACACATTTGTACACACAAGATAGGCAATGCAAAGATCCTGAGAAACATCAGGAGGTTTTTGAAAGTAGGAGTTAAATGGTAGGATTCTCAACCTGACTATCTCTATATGCTGATACCTGTGAACTAAGCAACTGCACCGAAAATAGCAATGTGTAGTAGAAAGTTCATGCTTGGAATGCCTGCCATTCTGGTGTTCTAAATATATATACTTCCTGTCACAACATGCCAATTATTAACATATTGTCTCTCACAAGTAAATTTTTTTCTTAGAATTCGAAAAAAAAAAAAGACAGAAGGAAAAAAATATTACAAGTCTGTTCTGCTACAAGGCTGCATATGGTTAGATTTCTAAATTTCTATGTAATAGTATGTGTACAGTACTATTTTTAAGTTTGTTTTTTCCATGTCTATCACATGGTTGAAAAAGATGTGATATTTCTATATAATGGAGTATTACTCCGCTATTATTTTTACTCCACTATTAAGAATGATAAGCTTGAAGCATTTATATTGAAGTGGATACCACTTGAACACTCATAAGTGAAATAAACCAGACACACATGTGCAAATATTGTATAGTCTCCCTAGCATAAGAAGTGAAAAGAAGAAATACAAATAGAAATGTACAGCAACAACTAAAAACAATTGAGTCAGATAGGGCAAGTGAATGGCATATGCTGCAGGATACTATGCAGCTTTTCTTCTGGATGGTCAACAACCTAAGTTCACAAATCAAAATTGGAGAAATAGAAGAGCCGCAAGGCCAGCCAACATTTTTGCCCTAGCCTTTCAAGGTCAGCGAAGACTCAGGACATAGGAGAACCTGTACTGTAACATCAGGAAACTCAGTTGAGCCCCAAATTTTCTGAACAAGGAGATTATGGAGCCACAGAGGAAAGAGACTGAAGTTCTATAGTGTGCCTGGGGAGAGTCACATGAGGGAAAACTTTCTCTCAGGCTCTCACAGAGAGCAAACTGGTCAAGCATTGGCCATGACTCATCCACATGGATGACACAGACAAAGGATCTATAGAATAAGGTACAGGATTACAAGATAAACCCCGAGGGGACGTCACTGACCTCATCAGAAAGAAAAACTACATGTTTTGGTATATAGGTCTTGCTCTATCTTGGTCTTAACCATCCAGCAGAAAAGTATATAAATGAGGTATGCAACGCGGGGCCATAACAATAAGTTGAGTTGTATAGGGCTACAGTCAACAACTTCTTCAGATAACTCACTATTGTTGTGGAATGTGGACTGTGTTAGATTGTGTCGTCGAATTCAGGCACCTAAATTGGTTGAATGACAATGGAGTGCCCATCTTTGACAGGTGTAGACATAGGAAGGGGTATAGAAAGGAAGAATCATGATGTGTTTGTATGGAAAGTACAGTTGGGATAGATAACGCCATGCTTCTAATAATTCTATGAGAGGCAAGATTTGCACTAATGGTGGTTGGACAGGATATTATGTTAGCTTCTAGTACTATGGACAACCACTAGGAAAATAACAAGGTAGAAAGTATTAATTACTGAATCTTTGATATAATTCAGGTATAAAAAATAAGATATGTAAACAGCTACACGCTCTTAATTTACTGATGAGAGACATCTGCTATAATAATGTCTGTAAGTATAATATCATGTATGCACCTTGTACGATACCAAAACATTATGAAAACAGTTTGCAATGTATTAATTTATTGAATCCGTAATGTTAAGGTATCTTAAAACTGTCTCACTGATATTTGTACTTCAATAAAACAAAAAGTAAACAAAAAAAGCTTCCTCAGATTCTGTAAGAGATTAAAATTTGATACATCAATACTTGATAGAAAATATCTGTTCCACATTATGCCTAAGATGTTTGATATTTAGACAGATAGTTAGGGTAAACTGAACTGTGTATATGTTGCAGCATAATAATCAGCTTCTCTTCTGGATGGTTAACAACCTAAGTTTGCACATCAAAAATTGGAGAAATGCAAGGGCTGCAAGGTAAGCCAACATTTCCTAGCCTTTCAAGGTCAGTGAAGAATCAGGACATAGGAGAACCTGTGCTGTAACATCATGAAACTCAGCTGTGCCCCTAATTTTCTGATCAAGGAGATTGTGGAGACACAGAGGTATGTGATTGATGATGTGTTGTGTGCCTAAGGAGAGTCATATGGAGAGAAAAACTTTTTTTCAGGCTTTCACGGAGAGCAAATTGGTCAAGCAATGGCCATGACTCATCCACATGGCTGACACTGACAAAGGATCTACAGAGTGAGGTACAGCATTACAGGATAAACCCTGAGGGGACTTGACTGACCTCATCAGATACAAAAGTTACATTTTTTGTTATATAGGTTTTGCTTTATCTCGGTCTTAACCATCCAACAGAACAGTATAAAAACTAGGTATATAAAACAAAACTATATCCTAAGCTGTAAATGGCTCCAGTCAACAACTTCTTCCAATAACCCACTACTATTGTGGAATGCTGGACTGTGTTGGAGTATTTCACTGAATTCAAGCACCTATAATAATTGAATGACAATAGAATACCCATCTCTGACAGAACTAAACAAGAAAAGGGGATACAAAGGAAGGACCATAACAATTAGGATAAATATGCAGTTACTTTCACGTAAGCGTATGAGAAGAAAGATTTGCACTAATAGTGTTTGGACAGGATATCCTGTCTGCTTCTTATACTATGGATAACCACTAGGAAGATAACAGTGTAAAAAGTATCAACTATTGAAACTGTAGTATAATTTAGACTTAAAAAGAAAAAAGAAGACAGGTATACAACTACATTCTCTTAGTTCAGTGAATAGAGGCATCTGCTCTAATAGTGTTTGTAAAAAGAATAGCATGTCTGCACCTTACACAACAAATATCCTCTAAGAAAACAATAGGCAATGTATTAATTGTTGAATCTATTCAAATAATTTGATTTGAAACTGTTTCATTGCTATTTGTTTTTCAATAAAGTTACGGAAAAAATAAATTAGTTGCAAATAGATATAGCTATCCATTGAAAATTAGAAAACATTGGAATACAACTTTACTGAATTTCTTAGGAGGCAATAGAAAATAGATTACTATAAAATGACATACTGAAACAAAGCAGGCCAAAAAAACATAAATACTATGCAGTATTAGAAACAGAATGGTGTACATGAAGGTGGAAGACTGGTGAACAGAAGAGGAACATCTCCATCTGGATGCTGCAATATAGCAATGTGAGGGAAAACACGGAGGGAAGTGGATCTGAAGCAAATACTGAAGCCCATGGAGAGAACTGAGAGAAACTTCAATGAAGAGGGAAGTGGGAGCTGGAGGAGCCTTCTCCCTGAGTTGGGACTCCCTGTGAGAGAAGCAGTTCAACGTTGTAGATACATAGTGACTGCTGGTGACCCCACAGGTCTCCACAGTGCAACACAGAAGTAGAGGGCAGCAATGGATGTGAAGGGCTGCACTAGTTGGCGATAAGTGCTGAGGGCTCAGTCATCCGGTGGTAGAAGGTGTTTTTTGGGAGCCATCTTGGAGAGAGGCCAGCTGAGTTCAGAACCTAGAGCAGGCTCTGCCTAACAGCTCTCAGCTGGGTTCAGGTTCAAGGAAGGAAGGTATGCTGCATACTGCAGGCTGAATCGGTCTGGTCTTAGCCCCCAAGGGCAGAATGTAGTACGAACCTCAGGGGAAATACAGGTGCAGGCCTGTTGAGAGTATTCACTGCCCCACCATAAGGCCGCCATTGTCCTGCTCTGATGAATCCAAACAGATCTCAAGTCTTTCCCCACATGTCTACCAGTTTCAGGAGATAAACCTCAAAAGGGACTTTATATTTCCTCTCATTTTTCTTCTTCTTTATTGTTTTCTCTCTCTGATTTTTTTCTATTTTCTTCCCTCTATGTCATTGTTTCATCTTGCTTCTGTACGAATACAATTTTTAACCTTTTTGTGTTTGTTGTTCTGTTATGTTTTCCTTTTATTTCTTGCTTCTTTTTCTGATCAGTTTCCCAAAGTTAGCATGATTCCCCTTTAAAAAAAAAAATTAAGGGGGCTGGGAGATCGTTCAGTAGAATAAGTCAAGCACAAGGGTCTGAGTTCAATGCCGGTTTCACCAAAAAAAAAAAAAAAAAAAAAAAAAAAGGAAGCATGATTCCCCTATGTTCTACAATTTTACTCCTAATTTCTTCCACATTTGTGCTTCTCTATATTTTTCTTAATTTCTTTTAAATCTTAACTCCTGAAGGTAAAATTGATATGGTTTGTTCTAGATCTTGTTACATAACCATAAATCCAGTTTGTATGGTTAAAGATGGCAAACAAATTGTTACTTCAGTTTGTAATTTTCTAGCCTGCATTTGACTCCATTGTCATTGATACAATACTACTATAGACAAAAGTCACATTATTATTCTACACATTTGTTCTTCCTGGTATTATAAAGCTTAGATGGAATAAGGGTCAGTAAAAGTACTGTAGATTCACTGCCAAAGAACCAGGGGCTGGGTTAACCAGGTAGCAACTTCTCATCCCCAACAAATGGAGGACACAGGATCTTGAAACAGACTTAAAATCCAAAAAACAGCTACACCTGCAAGATACACTGGAGAAGTGGTCATTTCCTAAAGGTTCTAAATACTATCGTAGACAATGTACAAGAATCACCTTAGGAATTAAACCAGAATAGAAAATGAGAAGATACTTAAACAAAATGCTACCCTAGCCATCTAGTTTACCAATAGCAAACCTAGAGAGCAATGTTGCGAAATATTCTGAAAGCCACACACCTGGCATTCCTAAAGCAGTAACAGCAACACAAACAAATGAGACTCTAGAAAAAAATCAGAGTTGTGCTCTTATTGTTGTTGTTTGGCCACCATGAACTGCTGCTCTCTGCCATGTGCCCCTCTGCCTTGGAGCCAGCTGAATATGGACTGAAACCTCCAGTAACTGTGAGCTAAATAAATGTTTCCTTCCTTCATTTTGGGTTTTGGGTATTTGTCCCAACAACAAGAGAAGAGTAACTAAGACAGAATTTGGTACTGCAGGAGTGGGGTTGTTGCTGTGGCTAAACCTGATCATGTGGATTACAAGTTTTTTGACTGGCTTATGGGAAGAGATAGGAAAGGTTCAGAGATGTCGCCTACAAGGGAAGTGCTGGAACAGCCTTGGCTGTTATGTTTGGGAGATTATGGTCAGGGCTCAGAAGACTAGAAGGCTGATAGAAAGCTGGCCAGTAAAGACCAGGCTGGAGAGGTTTCTGCTGGGAAGAAGGACTGCATTGGTTGTTGGACTCCAGATCATTTGTGCTATGGTTTGGCCAAAAGACTATCTGAATTTTGCTCAGGTCCAGAGACTTTGCTAAGACTGAATTTAAGCATGGCAGACTGATTAATCTTTCAAAAGATATTTCAAAGCAGCCAAATATTGAGGCAGTCACATGACTGTTATTGGGAGCTTTTAGTCAGATTTATGTTGAGAATGAAGAGCAGGAGCCCAGGATGGTCCAAAATGTTGTGAGTTTGACCAGAAAGGAAGCACCAAGAAAGCTGTGGACTGCAAAGAGGGAGCTGAGAGGATCTCCATTGTGGAGAAGGAACAAGAGAATGGAAAGGATGGCCTGAGGGCATCACAAGAATTGGCAAGCCTCCATCCTTTGCAGGCTCAGAGCTGCAAAGGTCAGGGACTTTGCCCTGAGAAGAAAGCTGCAGAGTCCCATGTTCCAGAATGGCAGCAGTGGCCACACCACATTCCAGAATGGTGCCAGCATGGAGAATTTGTTTCTGGGAACCAGAGTCAGAGTGCTCAGCCACCCAGACACTGAACCCCTACAGCCAAGAGAAAGGAAAACCTGCCTACTGCTCCAGCTGGCAGCAGACCTCAGCATCATACACGTGGTGATGGTTTTAGGTGCATGAAGAATGTTGGAATTCTGAGGATAAGTAGGCTTACACCTGTATTTCAGAAGGCCCCGGAGGCCAGGCAGTGTGACCCTGAGAGGGCAGTGTGTGAAGCTGTGAGAGAGAAACCTGTTCAGTGGAAACCCCAGAAGTTTGGAAAAACCAGGAACATGGATTATCTAAAGGAAACTGCAAGGAAGGAGCAAAGCAGGCCTGAAAAATAAGCCATGGGAGTTACAACCACCAGAAGTGCCGTAGGGGAGGAACCATGTATGGCCTTTGGAGCTTACAACTCACTTCCAACTTCCAACCCAGATTAACATAGGCTGCAAAACTATATGTTAAATTTCATGAAGATTAGATACTTCCATGACAAAGAAAAACTGAACAAATTCATGACAACCAAACCAACCCTACAAACAGTTGTATCAAATATTTTAGAAAGAGAAAAAGATGACCCCAATTTCAAAAACAACAGAAGAAAACCGTCAATCAGAGCAAGTAATTAAGCAAAGGGGGAAAATAGTGATCCTATAGTAGGAAATAAATATGACAAACATAAAGCAATACATACCAGTTATAACCATCAGTACAAACCATCTCTTTTTTTAATTTTTATTTTTGGTGGAACCGGGGATTTGAACTCAGGCCCTTGTGTTTGCCAGGCAAGCACTTATTCCACTAAGCCATCTCCCCAGCCCCAGTACAAACCATCTCAATTCACCAGTCAAAACAACAGACTGGCAGAGTGGATCTAGAAACAAAACTCAACAATATGCTGCATACAAGCAGAGGATTGTTGTGAGTTCGAGACCAGCCTGAGCTACAAAGTGAGCTTAAGGCCAGCCTGAACTGCACAGTGAGACCCTGTCTCAAAAAAGACAAAAAAAAAAAAAAAAAAAAAAAAAAAAAAAAAAAAAAAAAAAAAAAAAAAAAAAAAAAAAAAAAAAAAAAAAAAAAAAAAAAAAAATAACTCAAAAAGAAATTAATACACTGAACATCAAATGTTGGCAAACAATACTCCATGTGACACAAAAACACAGGGGTAGCTACTCTAGTTGCTGACAATGTCAACTTCAAAGCAAGCTTGATTAAAAGAGATAAAGAAGGTCACTACATATTTTTAGGGGAAAACTGCAAGAAGAGATAACAGTGATAAATATATATGTACCCAATGCAGAAGCACTGAAGTATATAAGACAAATACTAACAGACATCAAAAATCTAATGAGCTGGGGCCAGGGAGAAGCTCAGTAGAATAAGTGTTTGCCTGGCAAGTGCAAGGTCCTGAGTTCAATCCCTAGTACCACCAAAAAAAAAAAAAAAAAACAAAAAAAAAACTAATGAGAAATAACATAATTGTACTGGGGACTTTGTTACCCCTATAGACACAATGAGACATATCAACTATACAAAAAATAAGCAAAACAAATAATAGAACTAAACCAAACTTATGAAGAAATGGACTTAGTAGACTTTTACTGAGTGTTCTTCCAACAGTATCAGAATACATATTTTTCTAGGCTACACACAGGTTGGGACATTCTTCAGAACACATCATTGACAGCACATAGAACATATGCTTAAATAAATGCAAAGGAATTGAAATTATCCCACGAAAGGGAAGCAATTCTCCCTAACTCACTCCTGAAGGCAAGTATTATTCTGATACCAAAAGCAGAGGAGGACCTAACCAAAAGAACTATAGGCCAATCTCCCAAATGAACGTAGATGCAAAAATTCTCAGTAAAATTCTTCCAAACAGGGGCCAGGGAGATGGCTCAGTAGAATAAGTGCTTCCCAGGCAAGCACAAGAGTCTGCGTTCAATCCCAGATTCTGCCACAAAACAAACAAACAAAACCAAACAGAATGCAATAAATCATAAAGAAGATTATACATCATGACAAAGTGGGATTCATCCCAGGAATGCAAGAATAGCTTCACCTACACCATTCCATAAATGTACTACACCATAACAACACTGCCAAAGACAAAAATTACATGATTATCTCAATAGATGCAGAAAAAGCTTTTGACAAAGTCCAACATTCATTTATGATGAAAAACCTATAGACACTTGAAATAGATGGTCTTTACCTCAACATGATAAAAGCCATGTATGACAAACCAACAGTCAACATCATACTAAACACAAAAATTGAAAACACTTTAAAGTCAGGAACAAGACAAGGATTCACACTGTCACCACGCCTGTTCAACATAGTTCTAAAAACATTAGCCAGATCAATTAGAAAATTGAAAGAAATAAAAAGAATAATGACTGGAAAGGAAAAAGTTAAAATATCATTACTTGCAATGACATGATAGTCTACATAGAAAACCCCAAAAATTCCACTAAGAGATTTGTAGATTTAATAACCAAATTCAGTAGCATAGCAAAATACAAAGTCAACAATGAAACACCAAGAGTATTTCTATACACAAACAACAAATGCCCCAAGAGAGAAATTATGAAACCACACCTTTCAACATAACACCCCCAAAAATGAAATACTAAGGAATCAATCTTACCAAGGTGGACTGCTTGGGTACAGCACATTCAGAGTAAGTGATACCAGTGGGAAAAGCTCAATAGTCACTGAGAGTGAATATATCCATCTTACCTGGGTGTTACTCCAATGAGCAGGAATAAAAATAAAACCAGAGTTCTAAGAAATTATGCTCCCTTACAAAGAGGCAGTGTTATTGGTTTCAGACTGACAACTTGCTTTAAATTTAAAAGTCTGAAAACATGTGATAAGACCTCTAGGTAGAGCTCATCAGCAAAGGAAAACTATCCCTTTAATTGTATGGTCCCTATGTAATTTGGTTTCCTTGGATTTGGAACCTTTGCAATGTGATTCTGAGGAATCACAATCCCAGCAGACAGCAAACTACTGTGAAACTATTCACTTTCCTCAAGCTTCCCCCTACTCTTCAGACCCAGGAGGCTAGTTCTGTAAAATTCAACCTCTGTCTTCTTTCCCAACTAATCCCTCTGCTCCTCCATATGAGGATAAGTGACAGGCAACTTTAAACTAAGTGACTCAGGCTTTACTGCAAGGAAGGAAACAGGTAGGCCTGGAAGCTTACAAAAATTCCACTAGGACTTTTAGCTGTTGTCTTTCATCAGCTCCCACCTAAAGATTTAATCAACAAATGTAACTGGATTAATGCAAGGATTAGCAAATGAACATAGATTAATTCCTAATGATTGGGAAGTTTTATGCCATATAATTTGTTTCAACTGTGGTAAATTGTATCATATGAGAAAGGATTACCAAAAATGAAAAGATAACAACTCCTTTTCAAGCTGCTCAAAAGGTAGTTAGCTGCCATTATTATGTTAATACAGGACTGTTACAGCTCACTAAACCTTGTCACTGATTCTCAATATGCTGAACATTCAGTAAAAGAAAAACTGCTACTTTGATTTCACAAGGCTCTGACATAATGCAGTTGTTTTTTTTATGCTAAAAATAAACAGCAGTTTATTGGAAATAGAAGTTAGCTTCTCTTTATTATGCATATTAAAACTGATACTGCATTGCCTGGCCTTATATCAGCAGGAAACAACCGGATAGATCATTTAATTATAGGTGAACTTTTCATATATCCCTTAATTGTTAAATATATAAAAGCCAAATAAAAAAAGTTAGATTGAGTTAAAAATGGGACAGATGGAGTCTCAAAAATCATAGTTCGTTTTCTTTTTTTCTTTGGTGGAACCAGGGATTGAACTCAGGCCCTTGTGCTTGCTAGGGAAGTGCTTATTCCACTGAGCCATCTCCCCAGCCCCATAGTTTGTTTTCTTGATTCCTGTATTTATGTTATTTTTGAAGACCATCATAAAGGACCTAGCATGGAGGACTTTTTTAAAATCAAGCAGGATGAGGAGGGTAGAGCAAAGGTACAATAGGTAAGAGTTTAAACTCTAGCCTGGCTCACTTAGAAAAGGAAAGAATTCTCTTAAATTGCAAACAGTTGGTTCCAAGTGGCATGGTGCTACTAGGGGGAGGGGCACAAACTGGGTTCAGAGGGCATTCTGCTTTGGGCCTAGGTTGACTACGCTAGGATTACCCAGCCACCTAAATGTCTGCATGCCACATCCAGCCACAGAGGTTGGCATGAGTTGCCAACGACAGGCCTGTGTGCCTGTTGCTAAGAAGGAGGGTCATGACAGTAACATGTGACGGCCTTGACATTGGCTATGTACATTGCTGGAATCACAAATTTATTAGGCTCAAGGTACTGTCTATGTTTAAAATCTGGACAAAAGCAAAACATATAGTGTCAGAGTGACAGCTGCCACACATAGAGGATGTGCCCAGAGGCCCCAGCTACAGAGCCATTGCCCTGCGTTGAAGCTTGGGGAGGTGATGTGGGCCTGAGAAAACTTATTCCAGGTACTAAGACAATTAAGCTGCTGCTAGTAGCTTGCCCAGTCCTGAAGTCATAAAATAAAAACAATCAGAGCCAGAGCCTCAATAGAAACAAGCCTCCAGGTTTTGCTTAATGTCATCCATGCTGATCATACAAGAAAATCAGAGTTATAATTCTATCCACCCAAACCATTGTTCAAATCATACCAGACTCTTATATTGCTGAACTGTTCATTCTTTCTTCAATAGAAGTTTTTAGGGGGCTGGGGAGATGGCTCAGTGGAATAAGTGATTCCCTGGCAAGCACAAGGGCCTGAGTTCAATCCCCAGTTCCGCAAAAAAAAAAAAAAAAGTTTTTAAAATTTTAAAAATTGGGTTAAAAATAAAATTTAATTAATTAAAGGAAAAACATTTTAAAGGCTTTTCACATACAAGTGTGGATGGCCTATAGGTTGCCTACCTAAAGAAATAAAAA
>PVKA01037891.1:0-20665 GCA_004027165.1 Ctenomys sociabilis | reverse complement strand
AGCCGGGCGTGGTGGCGCAGGCCTGTAATCCCAGCACTCGGGAGGCTGAGGCAGGAGGATTGTTGTGAGTTTGAGACCAGCCTGAGCTACAAAGTGAGCTTAAGGCCAGCCTGAACTGCACAGTGAGACCCTGTCTCAAAAAAAAAAAAAAAAAAAAAAAAAAAAAAAAAAGAGTTGAAGTTTATTTTAGCTCATGAGTTTGGAGGTGTTAGTCCATGGTGGGTTGGCCCTATTGCTTTTTCTTTTTGTGGATCCGGGGACTGAACTCAGGCCCTTGTGCTTGCCAGGGAAGTGCTTATACCAGTGAGCCATCTCCCCAGCCCCTGGCCCCATTGATTTGGGACCTCTGATGAGCCCACACACCATAGTGGCAGGGCATGTGGGGTAAAACTATTCACCTCATGGCCAGAAAGAGAAAAGAAAACTTAAAGGAGAAGAAAAGAGAAAAAAGGAAGAAAGCAGGATCGCACAATCATTTTTGAGGATGCATCCTCAGGGACTCAAAGATCCCTCAGGGACTCAGTAGGCCCCACCTCTTAACTTTCCAGCACCCCCCAATAGCACCAAAGTGGAGAACAAGTCTAACACAGAGGTCTTTGGGTAATACTCAGAATGGAAGCCATAGCACTCATGAAGAGCCAGCCAAAGGATTTCAACATGCACTCTCTGCAGATAGTGCAGAAAATACAAGTACACACGTGACATAGGTTAATCCATAGTTTCATTACATAGAACACTGTAGCTTTTGCATTTTAGTCCCTATAGTGCCAAAGCAGGTCAGTTAAGTCACCTTGAACCTAATCCTGAAAGATTAATGGTTAAAGCAATTTGACAACATGACTTGGTTAACTCTTTCAGAGGAAGAGTTATAAATCATGATGTTTCTAGAAAGAATTTTTATATTCTCTTGTGCAGCAACAGAACTCACTCCACAAGTTCTCCAGTCACTGTGGTCCATCTTTTATGAAGTAAATCAGAAAAACCTGGACCCTAACATCTACTGAATTATTTCCAAAAATAGCCTCACCTTACAGTTTACCCTGTGTTCTAAATTACATTTCTGTTATCTTCTGGGGAAATAGCTGTCTATAATGTATTTATTTCTTGGTATGATAATCAGTATAATGTGATTTTTAATAATTCATGTTTTATTGTTGGCTCAAATGCAGAGATGAAAGAAACAGCACATAAAATTAGTAGTGAAGTTTGGGGTATTTTAGGTAATTGTTGGAAGTCATTTTTGCAGAATATTAACATTCTTGAAAAAATGTATTTATGGAGATTAAACACAAAATTTAGCAATTCAGGTGAACTCAGGCTAAGAGACTTATGGAAAAGATCAATTTTGATTGTTCCTTCTAAGATTCATTTTAAAGCCGGGCGTGGTGGCGCAGGCCTGTAATCCCAGCACTCGGGAGGCTGAGGCAGGAGGATTGTTGTGAGTTTGAGACCAGCCTGAGCTACAAAGTGAGCTTAAGGCCAGCCTGAGCTGCATAGTGAGACCCTGTCTCAAAAAGACAAAAAAAAAAAAAAAAAAAAAAAAGGATTCATTTTAAAATGAAAGAGGCCAGTTTTCTTTTCTTTTTTTATTATTTATTTTTAAAGAGGCCAGTTTCTTTGTTTTACCTTCTCCTTTATGCAGTGCATACTAAATTCTCCTTTGTCCTGGTTCTATTATTATACTGGGATCCTATTTGATTTACTGTTAGTTCCAGATCTTACACTTCTTAGTGAGAAACTACTGTGAATGGTTGCATTAAAATAACCTTGGGTAGGTGCAACAGACCTCCTCTTCGTACTTCCTGCTTCTGGTAGGGTCTTATCCAGTAGGGTCTTATCAGGTACCATGTGACACATATGGTTGGAAAATAACAGTCTTACTTTAACATGCATGTAGTGTGACTAAAAATGCTGCAAATAAAAATGTATTATCATTAGTATCCTTCAAAATGCTGCCCATGGCTTTGAACACTCTATCCCACCAGTCTTTCCACCTTCAGAAGCAGTTCTGGAATTCTTCCTTCATGAGGGTCTTTAGCTACACTTGGTGGCTGCTTTGGTGTTCTGAATCAATTAAACCCATTACTTTTCATGGTCATTTTGACCTTGGGGAAGAGCCTGAAGTCCCAGTGCTAGGCCAGCGAATATGAGAACATACCGCGCTTTCACTTGACAGAAATTGTAATAAACATTTGACAGTGAACTGTGTTTAAAAAAAAACACACTAAGTATTTGAATATTTTATTGCAATAAGAGTCACATTATCATTGATCCCTCTCAAAAATAATTCCCTTTACTTTGAACACAAGCATCCCATTGTTCTTGACAATGTGTCTTTTTACTGTAATAATTTTTAAAAATGTAAACATTCACCATTTCTTTCTGCCTGTCTTTTTGAAGTCTCACTATGTAGTCTAGGCTGGCCTGGAGCTTACTGTGTAGCCCAGGTTGGCTTCAAACTCATAATGATCCCCTTGCCTCAGCCTCCCCAGTGCTGGGATCACAGGTATGTATGTGCCATGTCTTTCAATAATTCCCTCTATTGACATCTGAAAAGTGAGAACACATCTCTTTTCCTGGCCCTTTCCAAACACAAGAATAATACCTTCCTTTCAAGGATCGCATGCTGGGCTCCTATCAATTAATACACAATACGCTCAAAAGCTAAGCAGTAGAGACAGCTCCTTTTGATTTTGAATAAGAGAAGCATTTGATGATGTGCCCCAGGGGCCATGTGGCATTTGCAGCCCACAGGCCTACAGGCTACTCATGTTACAAAATGCATGCCTACCCGGGGCTGTCCATGGTTAGAGTCCAAGGAGAGCACGGGAAATTGTTAAGTGCACCGGAAGTATAGCGAAGGAGTAGAGTGGAGGTAGACTGCTCACATGAATGATATTGCTGTATTGGTTACTCATCGTGTGGTACAAACCTATCACTATATAGAATTGTTCTTGGTGTGTATAAGGGAATTGGCACTAGGATACATATGTATATATGTTTCATACATAAGATGGCATACTATTTACATATAACCTGTGCACAGCTTCCCATACACATTAAAAAAATCTCTGTATTACATACAATACCTCATGCAATGTAAATTCTACATCAATAATTGTTATGCTATAGAATTTAGGTACAATAACAAGAAAAATATCTATGTGTTCAGTAAAATAAAACTTTTTTCTGAATATTTTTGATCTGCAGTGGGTAGATGTTTAAACCATTGCTACATGCCAAATTCTCAGGGACATTCCAGAAAATTTGTAGCCAATAGGAAAGAAGACAGGAACAAAAGGACATACTGTAAGCAACATACATCATATATAATATATATGTATATATATATAAGTATATGTATATTACAATGAACTATATTTTGCAAGCACAAGGGCCTGAGTTCAATCCCCGGTTCCGCTAAAAAATAAATAAATAAATAAAATTTAAAAAAGCTTTTTAGCTGGGCATGGTGGCACATGCCTGTAATCCCAGCACTCAGGAGGCTGAGGCAGGAAGATTGTTGTGAGTTCCAGACCAGCCTGAGCTACAAAGTGAGCTTAAGGCCAGCCTGAACTGTATACTGAGACACTGTCTCAAAAAGACAAAAAAAAAAAAAAAAAAAAATGCAAATTCATTTGCAGCTCTCAAATACCAAGTGGTATTGAACATTATTGCATATATTTATTTGCCACTTGTATTTCTTCATCTGAAAGTGTACATTTCTATCTCAGATGCTCATTTTGGATTGGGTCTTTAAATTTGGGAGATCTGATATTTTTCAATTCTTTATATGTTCTAGGCGTAAGTCCTTTGAGAAACAACTCAAATTTTTTCCCCATTCTATAGATTGTCTTTTCACAGTATTGGTCTTTTTTCTTTTTTCTTTTTGGCTATGCAGAAGTTTTTTAATAGAATGGGATCCCAGTTGTTGATTCTTTGTATTATTTCCTGTGCATTCAGGGTTTTGTTCATGAAATCCCTGCTTACAACCTTGGCTACACCTATGTACTTAAGAGTTATGCCTATATGCTCATCTAGAAAATTTTAATATTTCAGTCTTTCATCCATTTTGACTTAGTTCAGTGCATGTGATAGATTTATGTCTAGTGTTAGTCTTTGATATATGGAAAGGCAGTTTTTCCAGCATGATTGATCAAAGAGATTTTATCTTTCTTTCAGTGAAAATGTTTGGCTCCTTTGTTAAAGATAAGGTAGCTGAGTTTATTTACAGTTACTTCTGCATCTTCTAATCTGTTCATTGTTCAGGTCTGCTTTTTAGATAGCACCATGCTATTTTATCATAGTAACTCTGTATTGTAATTCAAGTCAGGGATTGTGGTGCCCCCTGCCTTGCCTTTGCTGCCAAGAATTATTTTTTTCCATCTTCTGTCTCTTCTGGTTCTACATGAATTTTAGGAATGTTTTCTCTGCTTCCATGAGACATGTATAATGCTATTTTAACTGGGATTGTTTTAAATCTATATAACAATTTTTGAGAGTATGACCATTTTCATGGTGTTGGTTCTTCCTACCTAGGAGCAAGGAGTAATTTTCCATTTTCTTATTTCCTCTTTGATCTCTTTTATAGTATTGTAATTTTCACCATATACATATTTTCCCTCCTTTGTTAGATTGATTCCTAAGTATTTCATTTATTGATGCTATTGAGAAAGATATGGTTTCCCTAACTTCTCTCTTAGTAAGTTTGCTATTTCTGTACACGAATGTTATTGATTTTTGAGTGTTGATTTTGTATCCAATTATACAGTTGAATTTGATTATTAAATCTAGAAGTCCTTTGGTAGAGTTTTTGGGGTCTTTTATATAGCCCAACATATTTGCAAATAATGACAATTGAGCTTCTCCTTTGCTGTCCTTATCCCTTTTATTTCTTTTTCTTGTGCAATTGGTCCTGCTAATGTTTCCAGAACTATATTGAATAGGAGACAGTGGACATTCTTGCCTTGTTCCTGATTTTAGAGTGAAACAACTTTCTGCTCTTGACTATTTAGTATGATGTTGCTTATTGGTTTGTCATAGTTTAATATATGTTTTGGGATATTGAGCTTATATCAGATCAGTCCTTTGAAATATTTTCTCTCCAGTTTGTGGCTTTCTGCTTTCTTGACAGTGACTTTCAGAGAAGAGCAATTTAATTTTAATGAAGCTGAGTTTTTCTTTCATGAGCTCTACTCTTGCCACTGTATCAAAAAGTCTTCACCAAACCCAAGCTCAACAATATTTTCCCTTATGCTGCCTTTTAATTTTGTTTTTTTATACTTAGTTTTTGATAAACTTTTGTGGAAGGTGTGAGGTCTAGGTTTAAATTTGGGTTTTGTTTGTTTGCTTCCTTGTTTTTGCATGTGAAAAGTGGTAGTTCCAAGATCATTTATTGAAATGACTACCTTTCTCTGCCCTTGCTCTTTTGCCAAAGGTCAGTTGATAAGGTTTGTATGTATCTGTTTTTAGATTCAATATTCTGTTGACTTATTGGTCAGTTCCTTCATCAGTACCATATTTTTGATCACTATAGCTTTATGCTATCTGAATGTCAGGAGATATCAGCTCACCAACTTCATTCTTTAATAATTTGTTGGCTATTCTAAGTGTTTCATTACTCTTCATAAGCTTCAGAAGTAGTTTCTTAGTTTACAAAATACCTTGCTAGAATTTTGACTGGGATTGAATTGAAGCCACAAATAAACTTGGGGAAGAACTGACTTCTTGATAATATTGAGTCTTATTTGTTTGTTGATTGTTGTTCTTTTTTTTTTTTTTTTTTTTTTTTTTTTTTTTTTTTTTTTGTACTTTTAGTACAGGGTCTACAGGATCTCACCACACACATTGGACTTGTAGTGATTCTCCTGTTTTCAGCCTCCCAAGAGTTGGGATTACAGGCATGCGCCACCACACCCAGTCTCATTTGCCATCTCCATATGCCCCAGGGGCGGGGCCAGCACGGCAAACCAGGGATTGAATCCCGGTGCCAGTGTCTGCCCAAGTAGACACTTTAATCTGCTGAGCTATCCAGCTGGCTCTCAAGTCTTCTTATTTGTGAACATGTAATATCCCTCCACTTATTTAGGTCTTTGATTTCTTTCATTCAATTTTTGAAGTTTTCATCTTGTAGATATTATACGTGATAGATTAATACTTAAATACTTGAGTTTTGTGGCATTAATGTAAATATTATTGTGCTTTTAATTTAAAATTTTAATTAAAAAGTGATATATATTATACATAACCTTGTACCCTCATACCTTATTTCTTAGTTCCTGGGAGGTTTTAAAAATTGATTCTTTTAGACTTTTCCTTTCTTCTCCTTCTTCTCCTTCTTCTCCTTCTTCTCCTTCTTCTCCTTCTTCTCTTTCTTCTCCTTCTTCTCCTTCTTCTTCTTCTTCTTCTTCTTCTTCTTCTTCTTCTTCTTCTTCTTCTCCTTCTCCTTCTCTTCTTCCTCCTCCTCCTCCAAGATAGTTACGTCATATGCAAATAACAATAGATTTATCTCTTCCTCCACAGTCTGTATGTGTTCCTTCCCTCTTTTTATGTCATTGTATAAGATAGGGCTTCCAGTACAATCTTTAAAGAAGGCATAGGCTTGCCTTCTTCCTAATCTTAGTAAGAAAGCTCCAATTTTCTTGTCATTAAATGCAATGCTCATTGTAGGTTTCTGTAGATATTCTTCATGAAGTTAAGGGAATTTATGCCATTCCTAGTTAATTGAATTATTTTTTAAATTATGAATGGGTGCTGGATTTAAAAAAAAAACTCTTATATATCTATTAATATGATTAGATGCACTTCAGTTGTCTTTTAATAAATTGGTTATCACACTTTAAGTTATACCACCTTAGGCAGAATTTAGTCATAGGACTATATCCATCTTCAAGAGAGCCTGGAGAATATGGAATTTGCTATGAAAAGTGATGGACAAAGGTTAAAATGAAGAATTCTCTTGCTCTGAAAAAAGAAAGTCCAGAAGAGCCTTTCTAATTAAACACCATTCAGGACATGCATACTACTTTCCAATAGTACCACAGGCTGAGTAGCTTGCCTGGAAAACACACTGATACTGTGCTTTTTAAATATTCCAAAGAGGAAGCCTTAAAACAAGACTGAATTCATATGCCTAAACAGTACCTCCCACAAACATATTTTCTAGGGTCTTATGTTTCATTTGAAGGTTGATATAAAATTTGAAACTATTCTATCATATTTATATATCTGCTTAAAATATAAATTATTTAAAAGATAATTATTATAGAAAGAAAGATGCTTTAAGAAAACACCCTTATTTTCTCTTTGACTGTATACACACACACACACACACACACACACACACACACATCCTGATTTGGGTGTAGGGTAGTTTTTAGATCTTGGATGGATCAGCTACCCAAAGGGCATTTTTATTTTAACACAGCTTTCACTGATCTAGAGAAATATTTTGCCTTTCATGGTGAAGTGACTAAGAAGCACTGTGGACACAGGGTTCTCAACCATCCATTCCCATCTCCGAGATAGACACCTAAGGCCATGAATTTTGTGTGTTCATGAGACGGGTCCAGATTATTATAAAGAAGACCTTACTCTTTAAATTCATTGTTTTAAAAGATGCTGAAGCAAATTAAAGTGGTGGTGGTGGGGGGGAGGTCTGGAAATCACGTGCGTGCTATGTGCTGCTCACGTCAATATTTAGAATTCCAGTGTCAGTCATTTGGAACTTCAGTGGATGAGCCGTGCAACTTTTGTATCCATCCAGTAATTATTATCGCACTTAGCAACAAGCCTTTCTAGCAGAGAAATTGCTACAATAATTATAAGATTACAGCATGCCATTGCTTATCTACAAGGAGTTAATTTTAAGCCTCTAAATTCCATCAAAATCTTACAGATACAATGTAGAGAAATTGATCAGAAATTGTGAGTATAGAAAAAATTCATTTACTCATTCATAAAAGTAAACTACTACAAAGACAACAGTATGCAATGTACTAGTGATTGTAACAACTGTCCTACTAAACTGTTTTGAAATTGCCTCATTGCTACTTCTTTCTCATTAAAATTAATATTAAAAAAGATAATAAAATAGGGATAGCCGGAAAGCTCAGCAGACTAAAGTGCCTGCTTAGGCAGGCACAGGGACTGGGGTTCGATCTCTAGTGTGACTTGGCAGCCCTGTCCTTGGGGTGCAATGAGATGGCAATTGAGACTGGGTGTGATGGTGGGCAACTGTAATCCCAGCACTTGGGAGGCTGAAAACAGGAGAATCACTATGAGTCCAATCTGTGCAGTGAGACCCTATAGCCACTGTACTAAATACAATAAAAAAGATAATAAAATAGTAAATAAACATTAGAAACAATACAAAATTTCACTAAACAAAATAATAGAAATTCAACGATGATTGCCACATTGCATATTGTTGTCTTCAAATTAGTTGTTCAAATTACCAGATATAAGTTTGAAAAATTGGGGGGGATGCAAAAAAAATGAAAAGAAAAAAATTGAGAAGAAAATACTTAAACATTGACTGTTCATTTCTATAGCTCAATAGAAATCAGCAGTACAATTTTACAAGCAATATTGTGTATTTTCTTTCTCTCTCTCTCTCTCTCTCTCTCTCTCTCTCTTTCCTTCTCTACTTTCCCTCATCCCCAATACTCCTTTCCTTTGAACAGTTTCTTTCCCTTTCACATTATCTATCGTACTTTTTGGATTTTATTTACTCTTTCAGGTTCTTACATTAGGAGGACAATATATTTACACATATGGGTCTGATTTATTTCACTTATGAGTATGGTCTCTAATTGCATACATTTACCTATAAAAACATCAAACTTATCTTTCTTTATCTTGATTGGGTGTAGACACTGAGAATATTCTATTGACCAAAAATAAAAGTCAACCCAGGCATAAGCCAAATAGTTGTAACAAAACTTAACTATCCATCATAATTAGTGCAGTGAAGGAAAGATACATAATAAAAATATCTAACCTACGTAGGTAAGACAGATTTTTCAAAAGCAAGTCAAGGGGATGAGGTAGGGAATCAGTATTTTTGGACTGATCAGATTGCCCAAGTTTTGTTGACTTTTTAAGATAGGTTCTTAGTATATAGTTCAGGCTGGGCTTAAGCTAGGCATGTAGCCCAAGGTGGCCACAAACTCACGGCAATCCTCCTGCTTTTGCTTCCCAAATGAGGATTATAGACATGTGTCACCAAGTCCACTGACATGGTTTCTTTAAAGGCTGAAAATATCTTATGATTTGTAAGAAAAAGAAAGAAGTACAAGGAGGATTCCTTGAGGAATCACTGAAATATTTAAGCAGAGAAATGAGACAGATTTGCTTTAGCAAAGGGCCTGGAGGTTGTTGACATTTGTCTGAGAATACCAGCAGAACATGGCCTAGAATGGAGGCTTGAAGTCTCCATCCAGGGCAACAGCTATATGTGGATGGAGATGGGTGATGTCAGATGAATGGTGACAAGGCCTGCAAGTAGATCTGACATGGGGTACTACTAGGGAACAGATGGGAGAAAGCAACTTGTAGATTTTTATAAGAAAGTTGAGGTAGATGGTGATGCCATATCCTGAAGCAGGGAATACAGAAGAGAAGGAGTAAAAGGAGAGCTTAGGAGAAGCTTGAGATATTATACCATTTCAGAGATCAGTGAATTTAACCCTTTCACTTTGGCAGATGCTTGGGCCCAGAAATAAGAAATAACTCCAAGTCTTTTCTTTTTGGAGGGTGGAAGCTTTTAGATGTGTAATATCTTGGGCCCTCCATGTCCTAGCTACACTTAATACGTTCTCTAACATTTGTATGAATAAAATTGGAGAAACACTGTATCATGAAACTAATAAGTTATTGCTAAGTTGAATATAGATTCAAGGTAAGTGTTTTTCTTAAATATTTTCTGTGTCTATGGGTTGGGAATGATACCCAAGTTCAAAAGTAGATTTAGGATTGCCATACTTTGGGGACACTTCACTCAGTGGAGCTATATTAAGGAAGGGAGAAAGGTAAGGAGGAAAGAAGAAAAAGAAGACTAGGAGGAAGGAAAAGAAAGAAAAGGAGGAAGAAAAAAGATACAGAGAAAGAAGAAAGAATCTTCAGGGGGTATATATCTAACATATTATTCACAGTTTGTGAAAATGGGTTGAGAAGGAGTTGATCACATCAATTTGGCTTACATATTGCAGGCATATGCTTCAATATCTTCTTTGAAAAGGAATCAAAACTTCCAAATAACTTTTTCTTACATGAGTTTCTTTTTAAGGCAGGGGTATTGGTACTGATTATGGATTTATAAATATTGCTTTAAAACAGGGGGAAGGAAAGGAAAAAAAAAACAGTTCTATAAAAACTTCACAGTGAGAATTTTTTTTTCTGCTTATTTTTGTTATTTATTAAGCCCTACTGGGTGGGAATTCCAGCTCAATACCATTCCATTGTCAGTGTGTCTAGAATGTTGTTGTTCAAATGTCAAATCTCAGTAGAGGTGTAGAGTTGGGAAGCTGCACATGATACTCTTCATTACCTGTTTTGGATAGCAAACAATTTCCAAATTTAATGACTTAACACTTATTGTCTCGTGTCTCGCAGTTGAGTGCACCAGGAATCTGGGTTTGACTTAACTAGCTATCTCTGATTCAGAGTCTTCATAAGGTTCTGTCACAGACTGCATAGGGCTGTGGTGTTATCTGAAGGCTCAACTTGGGGGTTCAGTCTGCTTCTAGGCTCAGTCATGTGGCTGCTGGCAAGCCTCAGCCCATTGCCTTGTGGGTCGCTCCATACCCCGAGTGGGCAATCCCGGAGAATGAAATTGTGTGCCTAGAGCAGGAACCACAGCCTTTTTATAACACCAGAGTCGGCATATTAACCTCATTCCTCTGACACAATCTATGTGTTTCAGAATCAAATAGTGAAGTTCACTCCATATTCAGGGGAAGAGGATGATACAAAGAGGTAGATGCTTATAAGTGGGAACCAGGAAGTTCTCCTTAGGCTGCCTTTGACATTACTACTTCCTTCTTCACTTCTGCTCTTATCAGAGTAAAACAATATTTAACAGCTACTTCTTACAAACTTTTCTCAGACTAGCCTGCAGCACTGGCTTGTACTCCAGTGTTCAGAGTAGAGACTCTGGTAAGCTATCTTAGATAGGATAAGGGTGACAATATCAGAAATCCTTGTGAGATGAGCTGTAAGTGGGTGTGAATGCAGGGGAGGTGAGAGGGCAAATGGCTGGCCTGAGTTGGTAAGACACTCTTCATACTCCATGATCCTGCCTGCCCCAAGAAGGCTTTTCCTTGTTCATCACTTCTCTCCTTGCTGCTTCATGCCTGGGACAAGTCTATAAGCAAGGTTTCTTGCTTGCCTAAGACCACTCCCTGCATTTCAGGGGTCTAGCTTGGACTTCACCAGCTCCCTGGTAAGCTTTCTTCCCCTCTTGCTTGCATTCCTCTTGTTCTTGCTGACTGTGAGCCTGAGCTGTATCAGGACCTGGGTAGGTAGGAAGGATACTACTGAAAGCTGAAGAGACCTGTCCTGTCTTCCAGGATCTACCTGTCTATTTGGAGAGATAAACACAAATGAAAAGACTGTGTAGAGAAATGTGCCTTTGCTACAGAGTGACCCAGTGATAGGGACCCCAAAGCTCACCTGGATTTGAGCACAGACACTGAGGAAAGGACATTTATGCAGAGTTTTGAGAGGGAAGGCAGAGTTAGTCAGGCAGAGAGAAGTCCAGGATACGAGGGCTGTTGGCCTGCTGAGAGAGGAAAGACAACCCAGAAGGCCAGAATGGAGACCTGATGAGAGCCCCCACCCAAGATGCAGGCCAGCTTCAACGCAGACACATGAGGGAACCACCTCACTTGTACTCCATAGGGACAGATGTGGGAGATCAGAGATACCTACAGCTCAAGGTAGCTTGAGAGTGGAGTAAGGAATTCCAGCTTCAGGAGTGAACCAGAATCTGGTAGACTCCAGACGTTTGGAAACCTCCAGGATTGAGGGGAAACCCAGGAAGTGAAGTGAGCCAAATGGTCACCTATCTCCTCCCCTCTCCCTTTCTGCCTCTCTCTCAGGCTTGTGTCTTCCTGGTTCTCCTCTGTACCAACACCTGAATCATCATATCCTGTTCATATGCCTGCTTCTGGGACTCCCAGAACAGTTCTTTCATCCCCCAGGCTTTTCTCTCTGAGGCCTTACATTTTGTTCTAATGTGATTGCCTCACAGGGGCTCTGGGGCTCTGCTCATCAGCTTCCTGCTGCTTTTCTGTGTTCTCTCAACTGACCAAACTTGTTTCCTCCCCCCCTCCACATGCACACAGGGCCTTTACCCTTGCTCTCCTCCTGCCTAGGATGCTCCTGCCCTTTCTCCCAGTGCCAGCATCTCAGAGTGAAACCTACTGTATCACTTGTGGGACACAGTGCAAAATGAAAATAGAAGCCCCTGGGCCAGGGAGATGGCTTAGTGGAATAAATGCTTGACTGGCAAGCACAAGGGCCTGAGTTCAATCCCAGGTTCTGCAAAAAAAAAAAAAAAAAAAAAAAAGAAAGAAAAAAAAAAAGAAAGAAAGAAATTGGGGAAAATAGAAGTCCCCTGTTTAAAAAAGTTGCTTTTTTTTTTTTTTTAACTTCTGCAGTCTCCCTCTTACTTGTACTGGTGATTTTGCTTTGCTAATGGGAGTCCTGCTCTGGGCATGAAAGAGTTCTGGGGCAAATGCTGGCGTTCACCAACTCCTGGGGCCACACTCACCCTGCCCTGGCACTGAAGCCTCGGTCAGGCACAGACGGTAGTAGCAAGTGTTGGCAAGCACAGGCAGCACGTGGCCACAAACTTGTCCTGGGGCACCCTTGTCCTGTCAGATACCATTTATAAAACATGCATTAAAAGACAAAATTGTAACAAATTCCAAGTAGTAATCTCCAAGGGCAGGACCCTTTTTGAGCACAGAACCTTCTGTGACTGCACTGACTGTGCTCCTATGAAGCCAGCCCTGTCTCTGGATCTGATTTAATTCCTATATCCAATGTGATCCCCATCTTTCACCCTGTACATGTCATACCCTATTACATTGTCCCATTTTGTATGCCTTGGAGCCATGTTATATTCTGAAAGTCTCCTTGTAATCTGTTGTCTGCCTCCACCAGGAGAATGTAAACTTCATGCAACCTCATTATCTCTTTGCCTGGTGTCGAAGCTGTAATGTATAGGCTGTCAATAAATATTTGTTGAATGGATAAATAAATATGAAAGGGAATTTATTGGGCACAACTTTAAGTAAACCTGCTGCCTCTCCTAGCTCATGGAAACTGGCATTGTGACAAAACCTTTACAGCTAATGGCTTGTCTATCCTGAATTTGGGCTCTCCAGCCCAACCTAGATGCTCTTGCTCATGTCAGGTAATCTAAAAGCAAGCTCTAGGCTCACCTTGGCCTTGGAACTTATCCCTGGCTGCTCTGGGCCCTGGGTGATTTATGTGCCTGCTGCCCTCTGTACTGTTCGATTCTTTGAGCTGAGTCATAGGAGTGTAGCAAGGCTCCAGGATACACATTCCCTCCTACTTCATCAATGGCTCAAATTCTTGGAACTCTTGTGCCTCCTCCTCCTCCTCTGTCTTTCTGCCTGCCCAGGGCATCCAGCCAGCTTAGTGACAGCACTGACCTCCCATGGAGCTGGGTGAGCAATTGCTACTGGCCTGTAGTTAGGTTAGGTTTTTGGAAAGCCCCTGGGATGAGATCTCTTGTTCCCAGGAGTGAATTCAGGCAGTGTTCCATCAGGGAATTCTAAGGAGCTTGCACATTCTAGATTTTAAATTTACACATATAGCATTAAATGCATTCATTCCTGCAACAAAAAACCATGAGCAGAAAAGGGGGCTGGAAGCATTTTTATAGCTGGGCAGTATTTTTTCACCAAAAACTAATATAGTAATGAGGTCCATACTAGGATCGGAGGGGCACCGATTGCAAAGGGTTCTAAGCCGTTCAATTGCAGACATGCAGCAAATACAGAAATGAACTAAGAATTGTCTAATTTTTAAAAAGGTCTTGTTTTCTAATAAAAATAGCAATATTTTGGGAAATTCCCACATTATGTTTATGTTGGGTATTTCTATTTAAACTATGTCAGTGCTTCTTTAATGACAGCCTTTTTGACATGGCATATGAAGGCTTTGTCTATCTCATGCATAAATATACTCTTCTCTAATTTGTTGATGGAATAAACATTCATGGCTTTTAATTTTCTTGAAGTAATATGTTTATTTTATAACAAGTGTAAGAATGTATAATACATATATAAATATGTGAGTGCTTTTAAGTTTTCTTAAATTAAGCTTTTCAAAAAACCAGTGACTGTTTTATTTTCTAAGTGTTTATTTTCTATTTCTTTGATTTCTCTTTTATCTGAATTTGTATTCTTTCTTTCTACTGTAGGCTTCCTTTTCTCTGCTTACTCTCCCTAAGATAGAAGCTAGGATAATTGAATTTAAACATTTGTCTTTTTTCTTTTTTTAATAAGTCATTGAAATGAATCCATTTCCCTATCAGACTGTATGTATAATTGCACCCTACAAATACTGACATGTTGAGTTTGTATTACTAGCTTTGAAAGATTTTTTTTGTTGTTGTTTTAATGAAGGGTCTACAGGGTGTTCAGGGTCTTGCTACTAGACTGGACTCATAGTGATCCTCCTGTTTACAGCCTCCCAAGAGCTGGGATTACAGGCACGTGCCTCCACCACATGAAAGATTTTCTAATTTCTCAATTGTTTCTACCTTTAATAAATCTGTATTATTTATAAATACATGCTTAATTTCCAGAGTTGGGTATTTTCTAAATAACTATTTCAAAAACATCTCTTGGTTATTGATTTCTAATTCAATTACACTGCGGTCAGATTTCAATCCACTAAACTTTACTGAAACATGTTTTCTTGCCTATTTTTTATTGACTGCCTCATCATTTTATATCTTTAAATCTTCCTTCACATTTCTCTCTGCAATTTAAACTCAGCTTGGAGATTAGAGTGAATGTGTATGTTCAGAATAGGAATAAATAATACCAGAGCAGGCCTCAGATCTACTGGAAAGATCTGTTTACTTTGCAATTAACAAAGATTGGCAGGCCTCTTCTAAAATGTTTCCTCCAGGGTACAGGTTTAAAATATTCTCTTCTGAAGTCAGGTGATGAATATAAGAAAAATGTGGCTACTTCTCTCTGTGTTTCTTCAGTAAGTTAGTTCTCAACAGCAAGGGGCACCCACTACATCTCAGCACAGTCTGGAGAGCCGGGTCTGTTGCTGTCACCCAACATTGCAGTGCGTCGCACCCCACCACATTTGGCACTCTCGAGAAATCAGGAGATCCCATTTAACTGAATGGTGAACCGATACGGAGCATCCTCTAGCAGTGAGATCAGAAATGACAGCATTGAGAAAATAGTTCTAGGGGTGGAAATTCCCCATTAGAGCCTGCGCGACTATCTTTTCTGAAATTGCTTTGTTGGATACCGGCAAGTCATTCAATTGGTCATTCTAATCACTGGCATGTTTATGAAAATAGAACGTCTTTTTTAAAAAATACAACATTTGACCCTAAAATCAAGTTCCAAAAGATTAGCATAATGTAGGAGGGAGCTTTATTGATGAATGAAGACAGAGCAGTATAAAATACACCAGAGACAGATTATTTGATGGGAGATGGAAGAGAGTGAAGTAGGTAGCTTTCTCTTTTCGGGGATTCCTGTTATGCATGGGTTGGCCCAAAAGAAATGCCTGAAAGACAATTTTATCCTTGGGGTTAATTTTAATCTTGTATGGAGAATGATGTGTCAACTGCATTGTTATGATTTTTGTTTACCAGATTCTAGAAGAATGTGTTGATTCAGTAAATGTGATTGTTTTTTACACAAATTGGTATCATGCAGCCAAAATAATATGCTGAAAGTATGCGTTGTTCTGTTATTAACTATTTATTTAGGTGGTATGCTGAGCCTAATGTATGATCTTATATATAGTAGATCCTCACTGAATATCTCTTAGATTTGACATATTTTAAATTTTTTTATTTATTTGATACAGCGTCTCCTTACACAGCTTGGACTCGTGGTGATCCTCCTGTCTCAGCCTCCCCAGGACTGGGATTACAGGCATGCATCACCACACCTTGTTTCAGTGGCTGGCATGGTGCAGCATGTGGTGCCAGAGATCAAACCCAGATCCCTACCCTTGCCAGGTAAGCGCTTATACCACAGAGCTATCTCCCCAGCCTTTACAGATATTTTTATAGACCTAGATTGAAAACCACAGTAAAGTCTTGCTGTTGTGAATGGAGACCCTGAGCAGATCTTGTGAGCAGCAGATGTGCTGGTGGGAGTTCCTGGGAAAAACACGTGAAAGGACAGGAAGGAGGAGACACTGTGGTGCCACCATGTCTAACCTAGGTCCTGCTCATATGAACAGCTCCAGAACTGGGAGGGCTTCAGAGTTGTCTGGGATTAGTACAAGGGCCAAGCTTTGGGACCCCCATCCCTGGAGGCAGACTGCCCCTAGAGAGGGATCCTAACATTGAATGGGCCAACTCCCTTTGTCAAGAGCAATTGCCAAAGAGGAGCTGAGTTGTGAACCTTTAGCAGTCAGCGTTGCAACCACAGGGTGCCGAGTACCACCACACACTGGGTAAGCAGGCCAGGGTGAACAGGAGTGAGGAGGGAAGACAGATCCAAAGGAAGGACAAGTCCTGGCTTCTAAGCCCCACAGAGGGCTGTGAATTGGGTGAGTGTAAAAGTGGACCCATGGAAGAAGGGTTTCAGTCAAATATTAAAGAGCAGAGTCCTGTGGCTACTGCTGCTGTGCAGAAGTAGAGTACTACAAATGAAGGTGACGGAGGGGGCTCAGGGCTGCTAAGGGACCAGCACACGGAGCATGGGACTAAATGATGGGGAAAAACCAGCCTGGGCATACAGATGAGGGGATCACCTGTCAAGTCAGCAAAATCATCAACATTGATGACTTAAGAAATTGATGAATTTGAAAATTTATGAATTATTAAAAATGTTGAAAGGGGAAGGGGAACTAGGGAGACAGAAGGGAAAAGCAACAAATGATGAGAAAAGAAGGGAAAAATGGAAATAAAACTTTGATAAATAAGGAGGGAAAGCGGGGTTGAAGGGAGGGTAGGGAAATGGGAAAAAATACTCAAAGTTATATCATGTAGGGGTACAAATCCCCTATAATGAATGTGATTGTATTGCTGTGTATACTTAAAATGTACCAGTAAGCTTAATAAAGTATCAATCAACTGATTTTTTTATTGTTACTACTTTTTTTAAGCAAAGCCCATCAGCATAGAGAATGTCATGGGAATATGTTTCATTTAAAAGGAAACCAACAGTCTGGTAGTCAGATTTCAGATCTTCCATTGAGATTTTGTAGAAAAAGACAACTTTTTCTGTGTGGCACTGTGGTCCTCGACTTTCTACGACTGTGGCATTGTGGTTCCTTGGAGCTGTCTCCAAACTACAGACCGCTCTGTCCAGGTGCCTTCTCCTTGGGAGGCGCAGCTTACCCAGCTGCAGGTGGCTCTACTGCCCCTGCCCACTGCTGGGGGCCAGCTATGGCTGCCAGATGTTTGCTTGACCTCCTCCCACAGAGAGCTGGGACCAACCCCTCTACCCAGGGGCTTTAGCTTTTTCATTCTGTATCTTTTCTGGTCCTGGTCCTGGTTCCCAACTCCCAAGAGAAAGTCAGCTTTGATTATGCTTGGCCCACTCCGTGAGAAGGTAGCCAGTGCCGTGAGGTGCATTCCAGATAAGGGATTTCAAAGGCTAATAAATGAAACTGAATGCATGGAATTTTATTCTAATTTTTGTTCATTCCTAAAAAAAAAAAAATCCACTCCTGGTTCATACTTAGACCTAGACCTTAGACATTAGATCTTGATTTTTCGGGCCAGTGATATCTATTTCTGTCATTTCTATTTGTGATCTATCTTTTTAACTTTTCCTCCTCTTGTTGATTTTACGTGTAAAGTAATTTCTCTACTGGATAATTACCACTTTTCTTCTCTCCCCTTCTTTTCCTCCTCCTTTTAGTTTTATGTCCTCATACTTTAGCTCCCTCCCTTGAACAATTCCCACTTAAGTCTTTAATTCTATAAAAGCGTTCTTTGTCAAATTAGTCGTACAATGTCCTGAGGTCTTACCAAAACACTGCAGGAGCAGTAACTGCTGCTTTAGTTAGGGACCTGTAGTGTGCTGAGGCCACCTTTTGAGTTTTGCAAGTCTGGTACACTGAAACATTTAAAAGTTTGAGTCCAGTTTGTATAAGAAATTTATGCTGTGTATTCTGAATGTGGTGGTTCCCTCATTACCCTCGGGACGCAGGGAAGGAGGGACTAGGACATAGGGACATGAAGGAATGCCTTCCTTACCCTGCAAGCAATCAACCTCATTGCCATTAGTCATCACTGACATGCTGGGGGTTCTCAGCCCTGGGCACGTACAAACAGGAGGGCCTTTGTCCTAATCGCATACACCATCCCCTAATCAATGCTATGGATTGATTAGTATCTCTACATAGAACCCTAGCAATAAGGTTACAAAAATCATAGAAAATGAGTTTTTGTTTTCAGAATTCCAGAGTTTGTTTTGCAAATAGAGTTTTGAATATATATATTTCCTTAGGACTCATTCAGTTTAAAATTTAAGATGTTTCCCTAATTATGAAGTTAATAAAGGTTAATTGCAGGAAGAAAACAGGAAATGATGATAAGTGCAGAAAACAAAATACAAATCATCTGTAGTTTCATTCATTACAGAGAATTACTGTTAACTCCAAGCTCTTGCTTTCTAGCCTTTCTTTTTTGCTTTGAGTGATGTGTACCTTATAAATGTTATTTTCCTCATGTTATGGTTATTTTTTTTCCTTAAAGGGAAGATAATTTTAAAATGACAGCATATCATCCTATCAGATGATCTGCCATAATTTATTTGAATAGTTCTCATTTGTTTTATACATTGGCTGTTTTAAATGCATTGCTATCATAAACCATTTGTCATAAATAGTGACATTACTGGATCAAATTCCAGGATCCTAAAATTTGACAAAATTTAACAAACAGATAAAGGCAAAAAGCTCGAAAACCAAATTTATGAAAAATTATCCAGAATTTCAAGAAAATTCTTCATTTTCCTGGACCTGGCGTGAAAGGGCTCTTCCAGTTCTTTTTTCTTTATTAGCAGATGTAATGTTATAAAGAGTTACATGTGAACTATTCATCTCAAATGTTTTGTATGTGATTCTTATTTTTTGCTGTTGCCCTACCACCAAGCTATAGCCTCAACTCTTCAAGTATTTTATTGATGACAAGGATCAGGAAGTGAGGCCTGAGGGAGATCTTTATGTTCAGCTAAAATCACCGATGTGACCCAATAGGCAAGTGCTTTTCTAAGAACAAAAACAGATGAAACAAGAAGGATGGACCAACATTGCCTAGGCTTAAATGGCCCAATTCCATCATCTGTAACTCTGTTTCCCCAATCCCAAGCTCTTGTTCTTCTCCTAGATCATTAGGAATTTGTCACCCCCCTTTTCGGAACTGCATTTGCTCTTGATTAGAATATACCAACCAGGCTCCACTTTTCAGGGGCCATGGTGGACCTCTGCTCATCACTCAGAAGATTAACCCAAGATGAACTTTGTTATTCTCTCTTGAGCGCATCTTAATCCTAGAACAACTCATTTCCTCTACCCAGACATTTAACAATTCTCTTCTTTCTCATTAAATACCAAATTACCGTATGGTGAGGGTTGTTAGCTTACCTGCCAGTTATTTACATCAGACATACCCTATCTGCCACTGGGTTCTCTCTATCTGTGCAGACCCTGGCTGAGTGTGTGTGATGGAAGTGCCCCGTATTTGTTGGAGGCATGGATGGGTGTGAAGCTCTGTTTAGTGGCTGCTTTTGTACAGCTCCTGGTAAGCTGAAGGAGAAACCAACTGTGTGAATGAAAGATTATGTATGCATGTGGGATCGTAATTTCTTTAATCCCAGATGATTTATAACATATAGTTTCTATAGTTTGCATCTTGAGGATCCCCCAAAGGTTTATATGTTAAGGGTTTTGGTTCCCAGCATGGTACTCTTGAGAAACCTCAAGTTATTTTGTCTATGAAATAGGAATAGAGAACTTATTTAATACAATAGCTGGGGAGCTGAGGATATTTTGACCATCCTTTTAAGAACACTTGTACACAACATAGTTTGAAGCCTGGCACAGAATAACCCTAAAATAAGCATAAGTTGTTTATTACTGTTAATAAATACTTGGAGGCTGACTCCAACTTCACTGGAGAGCTGGGATGGATATATTAGGCAGTTTGACATACTAAGAAGCTTATTAATACTTAGCATTTGTAAGTGAAAGCTATTTTAATTCAGGATTTTCTCCTAGATGACATTCTTGTATGCACTGCCTTGTTTTTTGTTTTCAATCTGCAATTCAGTTCCTAAAAGTTATGTGGCATCCTCAGGCATTTGGAAAAGAGTTTGGTGGAATCTGGAGCTCAAAGGTACATGTATTTGGGCAACACATCAAATTATCCATCTTCTTTTTTTTTTTTTTTTTTTTTTTTTTTTTT
>PVKA01037890.1:0-20666 GCA_004027165.1 Ctenomys sociabilis | reverse complement strand
AAAGAGAGGGAGAGAGGGAGAGAGAGGAAGAGGGGAAGAGGAGGAGAGGGGGAGTGGGGGAGAGGGTAAGAGAGAGAGAGAGAGAGAGAGAGAGAGAGAGAGAATAATGACCTTCTCGGAAGAAACCAGGCATCAGGCATCAGGAAGCATCAGAGTGGTGGCAGCCTGGACCCTAGTTGGAGGACAGGGTTTAGTCCCACCTTTACCACTAACTAGCTGTGTGTCCCTTGGGGCACACATTTTTTTTTTTTTTCTTTCTGCTTTTCTTTCTTTTTTTTAAAATTTTATTGAGGAAACAAATAGCAATGAGACAGTTTCAAAACTGATTAATAGGGCAGTTTCCGTAATTAGCACTCTGCACACTGTTATCCTCTAGGTGGTCATCCGTAGCACCACGCGCTGCCCTCTCTGAGCCTCGGGCTTCCCACCGCACTTGAGTCCGGCCCTGTCAGCTCTGCTGGCCTCAGGCGGTGCTCTGCTCTGTCCCTGTGGCCCACAGAGCCCTGTCTGCTCCTTTTCTTGTGGCTCCGGGCACAGTTCTGCTCTCAGTGTCCCAGTGTCCTGCCTCGGGCCCCTTGTTCTGGTCTGTATTGTATTCTCTCTGCATCTCCTCAGATCGCCGTTTGGACTAGAACCAGGGTGAGCCTGAGACCACGAGAGCATGGCAGCCAGACCCTGGCACTCCGGAGTCCAGCACAAGGAGCGAGCGCGTCTGTGCTTACTCCCTGGCCCTGCCAAGCTGGCTTTCATCTACTCCAGGCGCGCAGCAGCCAGGTGCTACCTCAGGGCCTTTGCGCCTCCTGTTTCCTCTCGCTGATCAGGCCTTCCTCACAGGCGAGGCGTACGCGGTCTAGTCTGTATGAAACGGTGAAAGCCGCTTCCTGCTCTGCAGCAGTCCTGGGATGGGGACCCCATCTTAGAGTCTAGTTTCATGATACTAACACAGTTTTGACTTTCTTTTGGTTCATATTTGTGTAACTTGCCGTTTTTAAACCTTTGGCTTTTCATCTTTGCATGTCTTTATGCTTACCAAATTTCTCTTGTGAATAATATGTATGCAGGTTTAAAAAAATTCAGTGTGAGCCGGGTGTGGTGGCACAGGCCTGTAATCCCAGCACTCGGGAGGTTGAGGCAGGAGGATTGTTGTGAGTTCGAGACCAGCCAGAGCTAGAAAGTGAGCTTAAGACCAGCCTGAACTGCATAGTGAGACCCTGTCTCAAAAAGACAAAAAAAAAAAAAAAAAAATTCAGTGTGTTATTTACCTAAGTGGCAATGTATTTATTTTAGTGACCTGTTTGGGCCAGTTTTGACTTCTTTTGTCTCAAGTTTTATTTCTGTTTAATTTTCACTTGCTTTTCAAAAAAAGAGAAAATGGGACCCATATCCCTGTCCTACCCTTGACCTCTTTTTTTTTTTTTTTTTTTGTCTTTTGGAGACAGGGTCTCACTATGCAGTTTAGGCTGGCCTTAACCAGCCTGATTACAGGCATGCACCCCCATTCCTGGCTCCCTTGGCGTCTTTTGAAGCTGTTGATTTGACCTCTAAGCTTGCTTTTCTGTAGGGTACTAGCTTGCCTTCATGTGCCAATAAATTACAAATGGCCACTAGCACAACAATACTGAGATCCCATCTTCCTCCAGAAAGATAGTTATCATTAGGAATTTGCGGGATCACCAGATACTCAGTGGATTAAAGCTCTTGCTTAGGCAGATGCGGATATCTTCCTGAAAGAGCTGAAGATACTGTATTGAAGACTTGTTTACACAGTGGTACAAGCATACCATGCTTACAGCGGCACAGCTCACAGTGGCTTCATTGGAAGCAGCCTGCATTTGCGGTAACAGCTGAATGGGTTAAAATGCACTCTTACATGGTAGTGTCTTACTCAGCTACAAAGCAAGGTGAATTTGAGTCATGAGTGGAAGGATGGGCACACCTAACACCAAGTGGGGAAGCCATGAGCCCAGGGCTAAGCGCTGCGTGTGTTCTCTTCTGTGAGAAACCCAGAGTATAGGCAATTTAAAGGGCAAAATAAAAGATGGTGGGGAAGGAGACCGACTATGTGAAGATGGAAAGGGATTAAGGAAGTGGGTAGGTGGGAGGGCAGGAAGGAGAAGTACAAAGGATTAGAATATAATATGCAGGGCCGGTGAGGTAGCTCAGTGGAATAAACACCTGCTCAGGCAAGCTCGGGGGCAGGGGTTTGATGCTCTATAAGACAGGTTGGCGGCCCGCCCGCAGGGGCTGTTGAGCCAGCCTCCAAGACGGGGTACGGTGGTGCAGGCCTTAATCCTAGTGCTTGGCAGGCTGAAAGCAAGAGGATCACCATGAGTCTGAGTGATTACGATACCTGTATTTATTAATATATTTAGTATGTAAAAACTACTAAGAAGTCAGTGAAGACCTGGTGGTCATAAAGCCACAGGGAGGAGGGCGTGGCTACAGGGAGCTGGGGGGGAGGGCGTGGCCAGACTGGGTACTGAGGTTCTTATTCTGAAAAACAACTAGAAACGGAGGGCTTGATATTTGCTCTCCAGGGAGAGGCAGACTTGGGGGATGCTCTTAGAATCTAAGCCCCATTTTTCGAGTTGGAGGAGGGGTAAGGAGGAAACTCTAAGGGTGTTCAGTCTTTGCTAATATTTTTCCATCTCCTCATGTACAGTGAACTTCTGCAAGCCCAGAGGCTCGGGGTGGGAGCAGAACCCGGAGAGTTTCCCTCTTGCTGTATCACTCTGTAGCTGTCTTGCAGGAGGCGGAAGCTGCCTTCTTCTCCAGACTCATGTCCCTGAAAGCATCCCGTTTGCCCCTGGCTTTTTTCAGTGTCTTGGTGAATTATCCTTTCAGTTCCTGGTTTCTCTCTTGAGAAAAGAGCCTGCGCAATTGTTAGCCCTTAGAGTGAACCCTGCAGGCCTCTCCGAGGGCGCTGCTCCTTCCTCAGCTGCCACCCGCCATTCCAGTCAGATTGGCCCTGTGAGGAGCTCTACAACTCCGGCTACCACCCTTCTGGTTTCCCGGACCCTGCCGACTGTTTTTCCCCACTTCTTCCATCCTGAAAATATACACTGAAGTCCAACTCATGGCTTGTCCAGGAGAGTTTTCTAGAATCGCAGCCGCTCCTGATCTATATTGCAACCTGACCCACATTTACACTCCTTTGATTTGGGAACAAAGCTGATGGAGCTTGACAGCCTGCTCCTTCCTGGGAGCTGCCCTGGCCCAGCCCTTGCGACAGCTGAGGTCCTGCTGTCCTCTCAGGGAGGAACAATTTCCTTCCAACTCTGGGTTTGATAGGTGTCAGAGTTGGGGTGCAGAGCACAGTGGAAGGCAAGGAAGAGATTAGAGTTTGGACAGGAGGCAGAAGTGAGTGATTGAGAAATTGATGGTGAAACTTCACCAGCCTGCTTTCCCGACTCTGCTTGGAGCACCAGAAATCAGGGTGTCCCTTGACTCCAAGTGGAGGGAAAATTCCTCCTTGGGGGAACTGGAAGGCCTCAGAAAAAATGCTTTTAGAAAAGCCAGCACCCAACAGTACAGCCACTTCCTGAAATGGACCAGTTCAACAGGTTCTGCCTGTGCTTCTGGGATGACTAGTTGGTCTTAAAATTTTCATATTAGTTAGTTACACATAGACCGCTAGCTAAGGATGTCCACACATTCAGGAGTGGGTCTCATCGCAAGATGCTGAAACTGTCATCACACACACACACACACACACACACACACACACACACACACACACACACACACACCAGGAGACAAAGGAAATTTAATTACAACAATATCCTTGGCTAAAAGGAATGACCTAAGAGTCTGGGTGTGGTGGTGTACGCCTCTAGTCCCAGCACTGGGGAGGCTGAAAAGAGGAGGATCACTCCGAGTGTGAGCTGTGTAGTGAGACCCTGTACCAATTACATTTAAAAAGAAAGCAGGAATGACTTAATAATAGGAAAGAACTCATTGACATTAAAAAAAAAATGGAAGCTGAAACAAAAGACTTCTTTCTTCCAGAAAGACTTGGAAATTGACCTTTTCCTAGAAAATAGAATGCGACAATTGTGAAAGAAAATGAACAAATTAAAAGGTGTTTTTAGGAGGATCAACATGTTTCTTGAGTTCTACATAAAGAGAATAGAGGAAATGGGAGGAATTTTAAGATAAATCATACATGAAAATTTCTTAGAAGTGAAAGATGCAAATTTTCCAGCTCAAATATTCCCCAAAGAAACTTTCTTAGTGAAAAATGTGGGTAAAGCTATCAAAGGGGTATGAAAGGGCACAAAGGCTCAATAATGAAGATTGCATCTGAGATTTTATTAGTGATGTCATGTATTGGACAATAATAGAATAGTGTTTCTAAAAACCTGTAGAACCACAATTTCAGTAAATACAGGTCCCTAAAGTGATTACACAATAGTGCATGCAGAATAAGTAAACGTGAGCTGGTATCTTGTGAGTGCAAAGCATGCTGCCGCATCTGGGCATGGAGGTACACGGCTGCAACCTCAGCATTCGGGCTAAAGTAAGAGAAATGCTGTGAGTTCAAGGCCAGCCTGGACTACCTAAGTGAGTTCAAAGCCTGTGCACTGCACAGGTCCTGTCTCAAGAAAACCAAAGCGAAACAACAATAAAAAGAATGCTGCCCCAAAATGGCTCCTTATAGTTTTAAAATCATCTCCATTGGGATATAATTTACAGATTTACTAATTTCTGTAGTTCAGGTCCACTGTTGTTGTGGACTATTGCTGGGTTTTGACTGGTGGTTCTCTACTAGAGGTGATTGAAAACCTCCAGGAAACATTCTACACAATCTGGAAGCAGTTAGGCCCTCACAGTGAGGGTGAGGTGGGTGCTGTCCTTGGCAAGGAGGCCTGGGCTGCTGCCCAGAGCCTACCATGCACAGGATGTCTCCTGCCACAAAGAACTATCTTGCCCAGGATGCTGGCAGTGCCAAGCTGACAATATCTGGTTCTGCAAAGTCATGGCCTTATAACTACCACTGTGGTTATGTATGACACAAAACACTGCAACTATCTGAAAGTTTCGTGGGCTCTTCTCCACAAGGGTTAGTTCCCTTTTCCTGCATTTCTTGGCCTCTGGCAACTACCTGTGTGCTTCGTACTGCTTGGTTTTGTTCTTCTTAGACTCCAAATGCGTGGACTCTTTAGTATCCAGTCTTTAGTGTCTGGCTTCTTTGACCTCATGATGTTTTTGAAGTTCATCCATGTTGACACATATATCTGTGATTTATTTTTGTTAATTGCTTTGTGGAATTTTATTGTATGACTGTATCAGAGCTTGCTCATTTATTCACCTGTTGAAGGAAAGCCACATAAGTTGTTTCTATTTTTGGGGGATTAAAGATAGAGCTTCTGTAAATGTTTGAGAGTATGATTTTATGTGAACATGTTTTAATTTCCTTTGGGTAAATGTATGAGAGTAGAGTTACTAGATCATATAGTGACTATGTCTAATGCTATGAGACTGGCAAGTTTTCTTGAAAATAAGTGCATCACTCAAAATAGAGAGTTCTGGGTTGCTTCTGTTGTTGATGATGTTTTGCCAGTACTTGGTCTTATCATTTTAAAAAATGTTGGCCAATGTACTAAGTTCATTTTGTGTTGCTACAGCAAGAGGCCTGGTGCCACATATTGTATAAAGAAAAGAGGTTTATTTGGTCCATGATTCTGGTTTTGGCCAAGTCTAAATGGCAGGCATTAGCGCTGTGGAGGCCCTCTCTGGCAGAGTTACAGCATGGTGGAGAAGTGGGAAGGGAAGCAGCCATAGGAGGAAGGCACCAAGTGCACGAGGTGCTTGTTTTTATGCAAGCTCTGGAGAGAGCTGTCCTGCTTCCTTCCAAAGGCCGTGCCCCCTGACCCCACTGCCTTTCGCAAGGCTCCATCTCTTAAAGGCTCAAGGCCAAGGCTGGAGCTTCCTGCACAGGGAAGCTTGGGGCATAAGCTCAACAATGAGGTGAGTGTGTGTGTTGTCACACATGTCTGCGATGAATAACTGATTGAGCATCTTTTTATGAACTTTTAAACTTTTGCAAACTCTTCTCTTTCTTAGTAGTTTCTGCTTATATCTTTCCTCAATCAAAATGAGATTGCTTATGTTTAATTCTGTGATTGTAAAAGTTCAATTATATGTTCTGTTTCTGTGTTTTTCCTCATGTACACATAGCAAATATTTTCTTCTAGTTCATGGCTTGCTATATTTTCTTAAAATTGTCTTCAGAGAGACCATGGAATTAATTTTGATAAAGTTCTATATATAGTTTTTTCTTTTATTATTATTAACTTCTTTGATACCACAGGATTGCATATGTTTTCCTCTAGAAGTTTTATTTTTTGTATTTAGGACTATTTGTTAACAGGGCATGGTTTGAGGAAGAATGATTTGGGTATTTGGTTATTTCACCACCATTTGTTTGAGAAGCCTGCTCTTGGGCTATTGAATTACCTTGTGGTTTTGGAGGCAAATTAATTGAACATTTATGTAAGTGGACTTATTTCTAAGCTCCCTAACCTGGTTCGTTGATCTGTGTGCCTGTTCTTACATGAACAACTCATTATCTTAATTTTTTTTTTTTTTGGTGGAACTGGGAATTGAACTCAGGCCCTTGCGCTTGCCAGGGAAGTACTTATCCCACTGAGCGGTCTCTCCAGCCCCCTTGAATTCTTTTTTTATTTGAAGTGTTTTTAAAATGTGTTTAGTATAGGGTCTACAGGATCTCATTACACAGATTGGACTCATAATGATCCTCCTGTTTTCAATGTCGCAAGTGCTAGGATTACAGGCATGCACCACCATGCCCAGTCTCTATTATCTTAAATTCGTATTTTTAATTTTACAAAATAGTACTATTCTAAGTCCTTTGAATTTCTGTATAAATTTTAGAATTAGAAGATGCTTGTGTACAGTGTGTTGAGTCAATTTGGGGACAAGTGACATCACTACTGAATCTCTTTATCCATGAATATGGCTTATGTATCCATTTGTTTATTCTTGGACATATTTTGTTTCAAAGTATGTCTACTATGCTATATTTTGTAGCTTCTGGCAAGCACATACTGATCAGATTTTGCTAAGCCCCTAAAGTATTTCAGATACATCATACATTTTGTATTGTAAATGTGAAGGTAACAGCTGCTGTTTTCTAGTTTTCTTTGTTCCTAGAACATACAAATACTGTTAACTTTTAAATGTGGATTTGTTATCTTATGACTGTTAAAGTTACTGAGTAATTAGCAATTCCTGTTCTCATACGTTCCTTTGGATTTCCTAGGTAGACAATCATAACTGCAGATAAATACATTTTTCTTTTCCAGATTGTTTGAATTTCATTGCACTATGATTCTAAGGCAGTGACGAGGGGCAGTGGCAGTGGGTGGCCTTGCCCTATTCCTGGTCTTAGGGGAGATGGGGCCTCCGGCCTTGCCCCACTGTGCTGTTGCTGGCTGTGTGCTTTGTGGGCATTCTTATTAGTTAGTGAATGTTTCATTTTCAGTGAGAGCTCTCATCACCAGTGAGAGCTGGGTTTCATCAAATACTTTTTCTGCTTTCATGCATATTGTATTTATTTTGTTTATGTGGTTGGACTGGGTGTGGTGGTGGGTGCCTGTAATCCCAGCTCTCAGGAGGCCAAGGCAGGAGGAGCTTGTGATTTCCAGGTCATCTTGGGATACAAAGTGAACTCAAGGCCACCCTGAACTGCATAGCAAGACCCTTTCTCAAAAAAGACAAACAGCAACAAATTCACATGTTGAACTATCCTTGAATTCTTGGTGTAAGTCTCATTGGATTGTGATGTATAACCCGTTTGACATATTGCTTTCTCTTTTAAATTTTTTTTTTTTTGAGTATGTTGAGTCAATCAGGGGATAACTGACATCATTACTGAATCTCCTTATCCATGAATATGGCTTATTTTGTACATTTTGTCCAGGTTGTCCTTGAACTCACTATGTAGCCCAGGCTGGCCTTGAACTTGAGGCAATCCCCCAGCTTCAGCCTCCCAAGTGCTGTGATTACAGGTATGCCTCCTCTTGCCAAGCACCCTTTTGAAATGTTTGATTTGTTTTGCCAATATTTTATAAGGGAGCATGCCTTTGTGTTCATGAGAGGTATAAATTATAGTCTTCATTTTCTTTCTTTTATTTTTTGAGACAGGGTCTCAGTGTGTATTCTTGGCTGGAACTCACTGTGCAGCCTATACTGGTCTTGAACTTGGGGTGATGCTCTCGTCTAGGCCTGCCAAATGCTGGGATTAAGGTGTGCGCAAGGCCTGGCTTGTTTCCTCTGGCATCTGAAGGATCATACTGTCCTCGTAAAATAAGATGGGATATATATCTCCTTCTCTACTTTCTGAAAGTGTGTGTGTAGTATGAGTGTTTCCTTTTCCTTAAGTATTGGATAGAATTCATCGGAGAAGACAATCGAGATCTGAATTTTTATTTCTAGGAAGATTTTAAATTGAACTGAATTTATTTAACAGATAGAGGTTTATTGATGCTTTAAGGATACAGATATCCTCAAAGGAATGTGACCATTTATTTATTCATCAGATTTATTGGTGTATAGTTGTCCATATTATCATTTTTAAATGTTTACATGTGGCAATATTTCCTCTTTTATTCCTAATGTTGAGAATTTGAATCTTCTGTTCAGTTTAGCTAGAATCTAATTGATTTCATTAATCTTCTCAAAGAAATAACTTTTGTAGCCGGGCATGGTGGCACATGCCTGTAATCCCAGCACTCGGGAGGCTGAGGCAGGAGGATTGTTGTGAGTTCGAGACCAGCCTGAGCTACAAAGTGAGCTTAAGGCCAGCCTGAACTGCATAGTGAGACCCTGTCTCAAAAAGACAAGAAAAAAAAAAAAAAAAAAAAAAAAAAAAAGAAATAACTTTTGTTTTCCTCTACTGTTTTCTATGCCCATATTCCATTTCTTCTTTACAAGGGGAAATAGCAATGATAGTTTACCTTTGGTCTCAGCTGTACACAACATTAGTGATAATTCAGAAAAGTACCAATTCAAAAATAGACAGCTAAAAATCATATAGCCCAATTTGGATTATTGGGGAGTGGAGGATAGGAGGGAGTTCATGGAAACTGTCCTTATCTTCATAATGGGAAATCAATAATTCACTCAGACCAGCAATCAACAAATTGCAGCATTAACATTTTAAAATAAGAGAGCAAGTACTGGGAAAGCTAAATGAGAGTGTTCCAGATGTGGAACTGGGGAGTCAAAGAGAGACAGCTATTTCTTCTTACATTTTTTTTTGTGCTGATGCTTTGACTTAAAAATAGGTGTATATTATATTAATAAAATAAAATTAATTTAATATGTCAATATCAGAACAGGAAAAGACACAGCTAGGAAACAAGGTTGGAGAAGTTACTGCCGTTTAGATGGCTCCCAGGGTAGGAGGCCAGGGATCTGGGGAGGTGGTCGGGGCCAGCTGCAAACTTGTCTCCAGGCCCATGTCCTCGGAATATCACTGAAACGGCCTTTTATTTTCACATAGTTAAAACTCATTTGAATTTGTTCTCATTCTGATGAAAGAGTCTGTGGTGAGTCACTCAGGTTGCTTCAAAGTTCAAGGACATCTAAGGACAGCTGAGGATGTGACCCCGCTTGCCTAGCACAGGTGCACAGTGGGATGCAGGTATGTAACCACGACCTAGCGGGGTAGACACGCATGAGCTGGCTACAGCACTATGTAAGAATGCAAACATGAGAGGACAACCTGTGTAAGAAGTATGCAATAAAGACACAGTGGATTTTAGCTCTTGCACTCATGTGCTCTGTTCTTCTCCATGCTGCTTGCTGTTTTTGTTGATGTGCTGTCCACATCCATTCTTTAACCTTGTGACCTCCTCTTGAAAATCTCAGTCGGGTCCCCCAAAAGGGCTGAGGGAATCATCGTACAATGAAATTACGAAGCACATTTCCCCTATACTTACTATAACTGGAATTAATGAGGTAAGAATTACTGTTCTATTAAGATTACGGCCAGCAGCCTCAGAATGCAGTGGAGAGGCTCACAATGTGTCTTCTGAGTCACCTCCCTCCAAAGTTCTTATAAAATCATCTTTCAGATGTCCCTTGGCTGTCTGGGACCTCTAGGGGCTGCTCAGGCAGGCCAGTGGCACGGATGGGCCCTACTAAATGTGCAGTTTGACACGTTGCTTACACAATGGCCTGAGCTCTCCTCTAGCTTCCTTAAAACCCGTAGAGAAAGGGCCCCATGGGACTCCACACAGAGCCCCTCCTGCCTACGGGAGCTTTTACTTCCTTACCTTGTGTCTTTCACTTTCCTGCATTTGTATCCTTTAAATAAATTTGCTTGCACCCTACCATGGTCTGCAGTTCCATTCTTTGTCATGTGGGAAATGACCCGATGTTCTGGTGGCCACATAGATGTGACTTTGATATGTTGGTAGCAATAGTTTTCATAGAATTTTCATATGCATTGCTTAAAGCACTGTCACTTTAGACTAGTATCATCATAGGTAATATCTTCACTTTGTAGCTGCATTTCAGTTAAAAGATGGTCCCAGTCACATTTGGTGGTACTTGCCTCGGTGGGGTGTGGATTCTAGGCTCACGACTTAGTAACTCCATAGCATACATTGTCAAATAACAAAACAATACTGATTTATTTGTCTGCATATTTTCATAACCATAACCTGATTACTTGAGTGGTGGGTGGCAGAATGGAGCGGATCACTGACTTTGCTTTGAATAACTTGAATATACACTGTGCTGTAATTGCTTCTGTATGACCTTGGGGGCATTAACTAATTTTTCTCAGTCTCTTCTTCTGTACCTGAAACAGGAGGTTAACATTTCCTCCAAATTGTCCTTAAGAGTTAACATATATAAAAAGGTTATGGCAATATGTACTTGGAAATTAGTATGAGCTTAATAGTTACTTAACATTACACCACTTTTGTCTGCTATATAAATAACTATGAGATCATTATAATTCATGTTTGCTTTTTGTATAAGAGAACAGCAATACTGGCCCATTATCAAAATGACAGTGAGTTCCCAGTGAACCATTCAATTAAAAATATGGTGAATTCATACTGGGATTCTAAAGCTAAACTGAAATTACTTTAAAAATTAATTCATCTTTGAAGGTTATCTTTCTAGTAAAGTGAATCTAATAATCATATATATATATATATATATATATATATATATATATATATATATATATATATTGTAAATGGTATGCAGGAAAAAATTTGGTTATATAGGCATTGAACAGTTAACACTGGTCATGGCAAGAAGGACATTGACATCTTTTACTCATTTTTTTAGTGTTTTGTTTTAAAGAAGGATCTGATACTACTTTTATTATCTGAAAAAAAGAAATAAGACGTAAAAATAATTATATGAAGAATAAACCTTATCGAGATCACAGCCTTATGCAGAAAAGCTTGCATGACCTACTCTAGAAAGGCTGCCTCTGATGATTTCTTCCAAATGCACGGAAGCTGTCCTGAGGAGACAGGTTTTTAAGCTCCACTTCCATGGAGTGCTTCAGTCAGGGGATTTGCATCTGATTTCCACACTGGAGGTGTGTTCCTTGGGGCTGTGAGTTTGTGAGTCAAGCCACTGCAAGATTACAGAAATGTGTCTTCACAGAAGTGACTTCACGGCCCTCTTCCCAGCCATGACCTAGGACCTGCCCCAGACAATGTGGCTGTCAGAGCCCCTTTAACTAAATGTACTTATACACAGGGATTGGAAAGGGACCCTAGCTGTTGTATCACATGCCCCAAGACGGCATCTGAGTGTCGCTTTTCTGTCATTTCTAAGGATCTTTCTAGAGCTCTGCTGCATTGAATTCAAGCCTTTCTCTCCCTTTCTGGCCCACCCAGACTCTATCCAACTTCCCTTCCTCAGGTGCCTGTCATCATATTTTTCGTTTGTTCCTGGCACTCCCTGACCTCCTGGAGCTGGGTGGGTGGGATGAGGAGGCCAGCTCAGTTTCTGTTGCCTGGGCTCAGAGTTGTTTTTTGCAGCGGGAGAGGGCGTGGTGGTGGTGGTGGTGGTGGTAGTGGTGTCTGCAGTTGCAAATGCTTTCAGGGCTCGTGGCCTCTCACACTCACTGACACTCTTGAGTGTAGATGGAAACCAAGCAGGCTCCCAGTGCCCTTCACTGCACAGAATCTGCCTCTGGGCTGCAGTTTGGCTTCTGCCTCAGGAGTGCTCAGGCACTGATTGCTGTGTGGATGACAGCTGTCCCTGTCACCTCCATATTGATCTCACTGACCCACTGTTGGAACCCAGCTTTACACATACATGTCCTTTCCTTTCTTTTGCAACCTTAACACTTGCTAGAACAGAAACTTTAGAAAGAATGACTCTGCGGAAGACTCCCCTTACCCAACGGGCCAAGAAAAGGATAGGAAAGCATGCCATAAGCCTGGGATTGCCAAGGACTTGGGTTCTGAGATGTGAGCTGTGCTTTCTGATGTGGATGGGGCCACAGTTCCCAAGGTCTGCCACGCCAAGGTCACCGCAGGGCTCATGCCTGGGTGCAGCTCTTGGCTTGTTCAGAGCTGCTTCGAGTATAGTCTGTTAGACAGAGAAACTCTGTGCACAGACGCTGTGATGAGATGGGATGTGGCTCAGGCTTTAAGCTCTTCAGTTTATTTATTTAGGAATCAAACTCAGGACCCGGTGCTTGCAGGCACTGTGCAGCTGAGTTATGTCCCTACCCCATGTAAAGTTTTAGTTGTGAAATAAAGGCCATATTTTGAAAAATAGCAATAGTAGCAAAGAGAACAGAGACAAACTGTCAGCTTTTCCTGGAAGACTTGGGAGGGGATAAGAACGTCTACTTTCACCACAGGTTATCAGAAGTCCTCATCAGAGTAAGTGGGCAAGAGCAGGACATAGATGCAGCCTGCTTTGGAGAAGAGGAAGGCAAATCTTGCTGTTGCCACATGACGTTACCCTATATGTGGAAAAACCCAAGGTTTCATCAAAAATCTGTTAGAATCAGCAAACAAATTCACTAAATTTGTAGGATACAAAATCAACATATAAAAGCCAACATGTTTAGTTTGTTTTGTACACTAAGGTGAATTATCTGAACTCTAATCTCATTTACATTAGCCACAAAAAATAAACCAAAGAATCTTAGGGCTAAATTTAAATAAAGAAGTGAAAAATGTTTACAGTAGCAACTCTAAAATATTGAAGGAAATTGGACAAGACACACACACACACACACACAGAAAAGACATTCATGTTCATGGATTTAAAATTAATATTGTTATAATGTACTTATTTCTCAAAACATCCCATAGATTCAAAACAATCTCAATCAAAATGTCAATGACATTCTCCATAAGACTAGAAAAAATCCTAAATTTGTAATTGCAACAGACTGAAAATTGTCAAGACCATCTTGAGCAAAACCTGCAAAGCAGGAGGCATTGTATTACCAAGATCAAAATACACTAGAAAAGTATAGCAATCAAAACAGCATGATATTTCCATAAAAATACACATATCAATGGAACAGAATAGCAAAACTAGAAGTAAATTCATGCATTGAGCCAACTGGTTTTGGACAAAGATGTTAAGAACACACAGTAGTTCAGAAAGCACAGTTCTTTTTGATATGTAGTGTCATGAAGATTGGATGTCCACACACAGAACAAGGAAACTAGACCCCCATCACACTTTTTTGAGTCACAAAAATGAACTCAAAGTGAGTTAAAGGCTTAAGTGTGAGATCTGAAAATATGAAACAACTAGAAAATAAAAAACACAAATAAAATGTCTCAGTGCATCGGAATGGGCAAGAAATAAAAACATTAAAATCTCCAAAGGAAACAAAAACAAAAAATAGACACAAGGGAGTAAATCAAAGTGAAAAGTTCTCTTCAGCCAAAGGAGGACAGACCACAGAGACAGCACATAGAACAGGAGAAAATGCGGCCACACCTTGGCTCAGAAGTGCTTATGTCCACCAACAACTGGTTCAGGAACCAAGCACTCGGCCTCCACGCACCAGGTGGTGAGCACCATCCCAGGTGCTTCTCGCAGGAGACGGGCACAGCTGTGTTCCCCAGAATTGTGGAGCAAATTAGGTGCATGAGTCGTGGTGCCCCGGTGTTAGCGAAGTAAGCTTCAAGCAAGGGGTCAATATCCAGAATATGTAGGGAACTACAGAAAGTCAACAGCAACAGCAAGCAGCAATAAAACCAAGGCCATAGACCTAGATGCCCAAGAGAAGACACATGAATGGCTAGCAGGCATAGGACAACACATTCAATCTCATTAATCAGCAGTGAAATGCACATTAACCACAATGAGATCAGAGCGTGTGCGCGCACACACACATACACACAGCCCAAAACAAAAAACCCATCTACCAATAAAAGTTGGCTGAGGATACAGGAAAACAGAAATCTTGCTGGCTATTTGTGGGAATATAAATTAGTACAACAATTATGGGAATCAGTATGGAGATTCCTCACAATTCTAAAAGAAGAAATTCCATTTGACCCAGCTCTCCCTCTCCTGGTAGATTCCCAAAAGACTTAATTACATCTCCATAGTGATTCACGCATGCTCCTCTTTATGCCAGTGGGACTCACCATATCTTAACCCTGGAAAAGGGCTGGACCCTCAGAGTCATTTTGCTTTGCATTTTCCTAATGGTATAAAATGACGAGAATTGTTTTCCTTGTACTTGTTGGTCATTATATTTTGAGAATAATGTTTTTAACCATTCTGTGGGCTGACTTTTCACTCTGTGGACTATTTCCTTTGCTGGGCAGAAGGTTTTTAATTTGATGGAATTTTGTCTGTTGCTTCTTGATGTTATTTCCTGTGTCATTGGAATGCTGTCCATGAAGTCCTGCCTGCACCTGCAGCTTCAAGTTTTTCCCTGGTGTCATAGTTGAGCAGTTTCCTAGTTTCTGTTTTTCTATCCGGATCTTCAATCTATTTAGATTTGATTGTGGTACATGACAAATGATATGGACGCTATTTCATTCCTCTGCAAGCACGTAGCCAGTTTTCCATTTATTAAAGAGGCTGTCTTTTCTCCAATGTATGCCTTTGGCCCTTCTGTCAAAAATCAGATAGCTGAAGGTGTATGGGTTGTTTTGGAGTCTTCTGTCCCATTCCATTGCTCTACACATCTATTCTTGTGCCAGAGCCATACTGTTTTTGTTATTACAGCTGTTTAGTATAACTTAAAGCCTGAAATTATGACACCCTCTACTTCGCTGCTTTTTCTCAGGGTTGCTCTGGATATGTTGGGTCTCTTCTGATTCGATATAATGTTTTTGATTTTTTGCCTAGTTTTTTGAAGACTTTTTGTTATTTTCATGGCTACTGCCTTAAATCTGCAGGTTACTTTCTGTGATATGGCCACTTTTACAATAACATTTCTGCTTATGTCAGAACAGGAGACATCTTTCCATTTTCTCAAGTACTTTTCAGTTTTCTCTTCCAAGTACTGTAGTTTTTGTTATAGAGCTCTTTCATTTTCTTGATTAGGTTGATTGGGTATTTAATTGGTATTAATTTTTTTGAGCTATTATGAATGGAATTGTTTTCTAATTTACATCTCAATGGGTTCATTGTTGGTGTACAGGTACATTACTGACTTTTTGTATCCTGACAATTTTAAATTTATATATTAGTCAAAATAAACTTAAAGGAAATACTCATAAAAATAAAATTTAGTACTATAAGCAAATCTTAGAATAGTAGACATTGGGACAATTTAAGCATCAAAATAATTATTGTAATAAATTATGTATAACTGAATAAATAAGAATTCAAGTTGATATAGGTACAGACAAATGGGAGGAAATGCCAGATGACAGGAAAATAGAAACGAATGTAGTAGAATTTGAAAATCACCACCAACAACCATTATACACATAATAATTATATCCAAGCACTGACGCTTCTGAAACAAAAGGTCAAAATTTTGCTAAGAAATATCACAAAGGCTCATAGTATCTCTCCATAAAATTGGTACTGAATCCAAAGAGAGAAAATTAATTTTGATTATTAATTTGATAATCATGAAAATTAATTTTCAAGAAGAGAAGTCTGATAGACACATCTTCAAGATGTCAATGGGAATGTCAGTTTGATGGGACAAACTGACACCATGAGAAAGATACAGTGACATGTCTGTACTTCTTCCCCCAAAAAATGTGTGCCCCAAGTAAGGAAGCATCATACACGAGTTGAAGGGCATTCTAGAACAACTATCAAATAACCTTAAAAAAATATGAAGCTCTGGGGGATAGGGAGATGGTTCAGGAGAATAAGCACTTCCCTGGCAAGCACAAGGATCTGAGTTCAATCCCTAGTCCATAAATAAATAAATAAATAAATAAATAAATAAATAAATAAATAGATAGATAGATAGAAGCTCGTTGCTGTCAGCAAGCTTTCTGGAGCTGTAACAAAACACCTGGGACCAGGGAACAGTTGAAAGGAGGAAAGCTTTATTGGGGCTCTAGTTCCAGAGGTTTTGGTCCATGAGTAACTGTTGCTCTCGGGTTTGTGCCAAGACAGAAACATCCCGGTTGAGAGAGACCACAGTGGTGAGCTGCCCAGCCCCAGGTAGCCTGGAATTAGGGAGAAGGGCAAGAGCCAGAGAGGAAGGGGCAGAGGCCCAGGTGCAGTCCCCAGGTTAGGGCACTATGAGCCCGTCTCTAGAGCTCTCTAGAGCTCATTTCCTAAGTCCTGACTTCCTCCCAACAATTCCACCAAGTTATGAATCCATGAACAAACAGTCTACAAACAGTGAATTTTTTTTTTTTTTTTGAGGTACTGGGGATTGAACTCAGGACCTTGTGCTTACCAGGCAAGCACTTATTCTACTGAGCCATCTCCCTGGCCCTTACTGATGAAATAATACTGTTCCTGCAACTTTTCTATAAATGTAAAACCATTTTGAATTACATCAGAGAATGAATGAAAAATTGTTTTTATAATTAAAGCAGCCATACATTAGTGAAAATAAATTGTTCATGCTTACAGGGTCCAAGGCGCTTATGCCATACATGCACGTGCTGTGCAATGGTAAGATCAGGGTACTTAAAATTTCCTTATTCTCAAACAGTTATCATTTTTTTGTGTTGGGAAACTTCAAACCTCATTCCTCTAGTTCTTCCCCCCCCCCTGTATTTTAGGGAAGGGTGTACAGGGTGTTCAGGGTCTCACTACTAGATCAGACTCACAGTGATACACCTGCTTGCAGCTTCCCAAGAGCTGGAATTACAAGCGTGAGCCACCATGCCCAGGCTCAACTGCCCTCTCAGCACACCCCGGGGGTGGGGCTGGCACAGCAGGCCTGGGGATCAAAGCCCCATGTCCAGCTTCCTCTGTTGTCCCTCTCTTCTACCCTCTGTTACCTACTACACTCCACTGCTGTGAGGTGAACTTTCGGGGTCCATATATAAGTCAGAACAAATGGGCTTTGTCTTTCTGTGCCTGACTTATTTCATGTAATATAGATAGCATCCTCTCATTTTGTCCCTTTTGCAATGGTAGCAGAATTACTTTCTTTTTAAAGTCTGACTAGCATTCCATTGTGTCCTACATTTTCTTTATTAATTTTTTCACTGATGGACATATAGGTTGATTCCATGTTTTGTCTTTTGTGCATAATCTTACAACAGACATGGAAGCACAGATGTGTCTTTGGCAAGCTAATTTTATTTCCTTTGGATGTACACCCCGCGGCAGAATTGCTGGATCCTCTAGTAGCTCTGCTTTTAGTTAGTTGTTTTTTTTTAAAGAAATGTCTACACTGCTTTCCACAGTGGCAGTACTCGTTTGCAATTTCATGAGCAGTATGTGAATGTTGCTCATTCTCTCCATCTTCACAAATATTTGTTATTATCTTTTTGATCAGAGACACACTAACTGGATTTAACTAAGATCTAATTCTTACAGCAGAATTGTAAGTTGGCTGCCTCATTTTGAGTGTCTGGGGCATGAGTTAACCAGTCAAGAGTCTTTGTCTTCTGATAAAGGCGTTAATGCTGGTGAGGAAACTCCTGCGATTTGGAGTCATGTAACAGGGCATGCTGCCTCATACTACCGTCAACACTTGTCATACTGCTGCTTGGTCCTTCCATCTGTAAAGTGGGTATGGCGGTAGCTACTCCTATAGACTCGTGAACAGCATGACTGAAGGCCTCTCCATCTGCCAGGGGAACTATGTGGGAACTACTGTGGAAGCGAGGGTTGTTTTAAGAATTTGTTTGATTCCTACCCAAATCTGGGTGGGGGTGCACATGGATTTGTGAGCAGTGAGAGTCACAGTCTCCGGCACTTGCTGAGCACTGACTTTGTGTATGGCCTCACCACCTGGTCCCTGCAAGCCCAGAGAAGGCCACGCACATGCCATGTGCTCATCCTGTTTCAGCCCCAAAGTGCCTTCAAGCGAGTGGGGCAACATGCTGAGGGCTCCTTCACAGGCTGTGGGCTGGTCTTAGGCCTTTAACCTTTATCGCAGGTCAGTGTGAAAAATGGTCAACAGATAGACATCTCCAAAGGTTTCTTTAGCTGTTGTTGAATATGGTGCATTTCACTGTCTAGTGGCCTTTATAGAAACCATATGTCATAAATTCCTCTCAGAGCTAAGCAAAAGGTTGTCTTTTTTGATAATTTCTTGTTTCCTTTTATTAGACAGATGTCTGGGCCTAGCGCCTAAGGATTCTGATTGTATGTTCTGATAGGTTTGGCTAACTGTATTCTTAAAGTACTTCCTCTCTGTGCTTCTGAGGTGCAGCCAAGGTTAGGCAGCCTTGCTGTGACTCCCTGTCAGCTTTCCCTGTTGGCTCAAATCACACAGCATTGAGGGGCTAAGATCTGTGTTCACAGATAGTTTCTTTTCCTCAAGCTGTCTTATAAAAGTTTTGAACCATTTTCATTCATTATCTCCTGTATTTACCCTCTCTTAATATTCTACAGTCCACAAATGAGTGAGTCAGTATAATTGTGCAGATAAAGTTTCCAACAAAAGCGTCCTCAAAACACTTCATTATTCTCTCACTTGTTCACCTATTCAATTCTCCTTAATTTCTCGACAACATAAACAGTGATATTTATTTACTTTAGATACTTATTTAGAGCACTGATATATTCTAACAGGAGCCTCCCTCTCTCTCCAACGTCTTGAGGCTAAATAACTGTGTAGAGACTGGGCAATGTGGAGTTCAACCCAAAGACAATGAGCTTGTCTGGAGAGGGCCATAGTGACTTCAATGGAAGGGGCTTGGACAAGTGTAGCCATGGAGGTTTCGAAATGCGGGTAGAAGGAGAGTAACCTGGAGAGAAAACATTCTCTCAGGCTTTCACAGAAAGCAAATTGATCAAGCAATAGCCGTGACTCATCCACAAGGCTGACACTGACAAAAGATCTATAAACTACAGTACAGGGTTTCAGGATAAATCCTGAGGGGACTTGACTGATTTTGTCAGATACAAAAGTTACATTTCTTGTTATATAGGTCTTGCTTTATCCTGGTCTTAACCATCTAGCAGAAAAGTATAAAAATGAGGTATAAAAAGTAAAGCCATATTAATATGCTGAGCTGTAAAGGGCTCAAGTCAACGACTTCTGACATTGCCAGTCAGTGTCAAATGTCAAAGTCGTCCTTCCTGTGTTAACAGTATGGTGGATGTTAGTGGGCATGGTGACGGCCTGCATTCCCAGATGCTGCATTTCTGGCCATCTTCCCTTGCTTGGCAGCAGCCTTGGTGGCACAAGGATGAGGCAATCTCAAAGGCCCTGCACCGTTCACAACGCTAAATGTGGGACAATGACAGACTGGAGCCTGGGAAAGGGACACTGGCTTCAACCTGGCATAGGGCCTGGACTAACACAGTGATGTGTGTGTGACCAGCTGCTGGCATTTGGCTGGTCCTGTCCTCTAGGCAGAAAAAAAATTTCCGCAAACTCATTTAGAGTGAAAAGTCTTCCAATGTCATTGGACCAGATTCCACTTGCCCTACTGCTGGAATAGTGTTTAAATTAAATTTTGAGTAAGGCCAATACACCTTGGTATTATTTTCTCTGTTGTTAATCAGCAGAAGTGACTTACAACTCAGTTCAACCAAGCTCTTTCATTCCTGAGGTGGATCCAATCCAGCTATTTAATGAGAGTTCCCCTCTCTCTGCTTTCCAAGGAAATAAATCGTATAATTTATTCTTTTCTTTCTTTCTTCTTTTTGGTATTTTAGGGAAGTGTCTACAGGGTGTTCAGGGTCTCAGTACTAGATCAGACTCATAGTGATCCGCCTATTTATAGCCTCCCAAGAGCTGGGGTTACAGGCTTATGCCATCATGCCCAGTCTCAATTGCTGTCTTAGCATGCCCTAGGGGCAGAGCCGGCATGGCAGGCCCAGGTATCCATCTCCAGGCCCCTGTGCCTGTTTGCAGGAGCTTTAATCCACTGAGCTATTTGGCTGGCCCTCTAATTTATTCTTTTCAAGCACCTGTTCTGTGTAAAGTTTGCACTAGATGCTGTCACCAGCTTTTAAGAATCTGTCATCATATTGGGATGGTACGAAAGTCATTAACAATGCACAGCAATATAAGTCAACAGCAGCAGTGAAGAGTGGGTGGTAGGAACATGAGGTGCGAG
>PVKA01037889.1:0-20664 GCA_004027165.1 Ctenomys sociabilis | reverse complement strand
AGGCCTGTTAAGAGGTGAGGCAAGGTAAGAGCAAATTCCACACCATGAGGCACAGCTTACACAGAAGGTTTTATTGGAGAAGAACACAAGCCAGTTAAAAAACAAAAACAAACAAACAAACAAACAAACAAAAACAGTAAAAGGCAGCATGGTTCCCTTGAGCTCCATCACCCCATAACAGAAATCTGGAGAAAGGTGCCTCCATGTCTAACGGGCCAGCTCCCACTACCTTCTAGTATGCACATCTGAGAAAGCCCTGTCAATGAGAGGATAATCAACTGCTTTGGTCTGATGCCTAGACTGAGTTGTCCTTTGTTTACATAGTCCAGGAAAGCATCTATCCAGCACCTGGATGGGGGCTGGGGTTTGTAAGATGGTGCTCTGGGTTTGGGTACAAATCCCTCCTTCTGGAAGAAGGCAAATCCCTGGTCCTAACTGTTCCTCCCAGTAACCTAGGGGAAACCTGCAGGGCCCTTCTGGACAGCCTCGGAGAGGAACTAAGGTGTCTCCACTCTAATGGAATACAATGTTTGCTCAGCTGTCAGAGAAAACCCCAGCCGAGCCTTTCTTACACACCGCAGCACCTGCTTTCAGTGCTCTTACTTCACTTTATCCTCACATCGGTTCTACGATGTTCACTCAACGTTGAAGAAAAAAACATGCAACGTTCCAGGGTTCTCTAAGTGATGGAGTCTGGCCTGCTCTTAAATCAAATGGCCTGACGCCTAGGTCCATGCTGCCTGCCATCACCTGCATTCCCAACCAAATCAAAGCGCCCTTTACAAGAAGGCCTGCGTTTTCTCATGTATTTCCTTAATATCTCCTAAGGACCAGTCGGTGCAGACATTATGCGAGGTGCTAAGCCGAGTTAAGAATGTCCTCGCCGTTACAGGGCTTAAAAGTATCTAGAGCCCTGCAGTGAATAGGGCACCTAACTCAGCTTCTCGGCAGAAGTACCAAGAGAAGGCGCTCTCAGAGCATCTGACTGAGCATCTCGCCCAAACAGGGGAAGCGGAGACGACGGCTGAGCCCCCCGGCCCAGGAACCAGCTCTGACCTGTACAGAGGCGGAGGCCGGGCACCCCGCGGCGCCGGCTCGCTGCTGCGGGAGTCCGAGGAACTAAGGCGGCGAAGGAAGCACTGCGAAGGCGGGTGGCCCGACGGCCGGTAGACACGGAGCCCGGGGCAGGCCGGACGCGGGACAGCATCAGGCTCCAGCCGGGACGGAAGGAAGCCTGGGGACACAGAGACAGACGAGCTGGGAAGCAGCCGCGCGGCACGGCCTTCAGCGGGACCCGCCCCCAAGGAGGCAGCACCGCCTCCCGCCGCGAGCACCGGAAGTGGCCTGGATGCGCCCCTCTAGGCACGCTGGAGGACTGCAGCTCTGTGGTCGATGTCCTGTGGGGAGGAGGTGGCTGTGCACGGGGTCTGAGATGTTGCTTTTGAGTCAGTCGTTGACAGTGTAGCAGGCCAGTGCGTGGAAGCGAATACTGCACTAGCTTTTGAAATTATGTTCTATATCCGCGTACGTACATAGAAGCCATTACTCTCCTGAAGCTGTTGATCAGTAAGACTAAGGCTGATGCATCTGAGAGGCTGTGTTTCATTTCTTTGAACTGAATTAAATTCCCTTTAAAGTGCAGCATGTTAGTAGCAGCTACCATACTGGAGAGCATTAACCCACTGAGTGAAATAGACAAACATCCTTTTAGCAGCATTGCATTCCTGCTAAAAGCTGAAGAGAAGGATCTCTTCCATACTCCTTCCTACTAGTTGCCAGTAATTCTTGGCGTTCACTGACTCACAGATTTAATCATCCCATCTTCTGCCTCCATCACTGTCCGGCATTCTCTTTGTGTTCCCTTTGTGTCTAAGTTTTTCTCTTAGAAGGGCACCAGCACGGATTTAATTTAGGATGCCCACCTTAATTCATCCTCATGTCTATAAAAACCCTACTTCCAAATAAAGTCACATGCTTGTGAACACGTGTTCTGAGGGATACAATGTGGGAAGTATGAGGTGAGATTTCTTTAAATCACGAGGTTTTTCAATTACTTAGAGTTGAAGATTTTTTTCAAATTGATACCAGTGACTTCACTCAAGGGAAGGAAATATCAGATCTGAATGAAAGGTCTTGGGGGCTTTTGGTGTTTCTTGACATAAGTCTACTCACCTCCATCAAAATTAATGTTGGGTACTTTGATTATATCAGCCATCATTCTACTTTCAGAATGTGTTTAGCCAGAAATATAGCTCAGTGGGATAAACGCCTTCCTTGTAAGTGCAAAGTCCTGAGTTTGATCCCTGGTGCCACAAAAATAAAACAAAATAAAATAGAGGATGGGAGGGAATTAAAAGAAGAGAATCAGCGTTTACAGCTCTGGTTAAGATTTTTGTTTGAGATATAAACAAAATTATACAGTTTGCTAACAGTATTTCACAGACTTAACAGAACGTTTTTTAAATTTTCCCCTTACATTGACCTTAAATACCATTACTTTGCATTTTGAAAGTTAAAAATAATATTCTTTAGGCCTCAGACTTAGGAATAAAATCTGAGCTCAGAAAAATGCGGAAAAAAGGATTATGGCCATATGTTTTTATTGAAAATACTATCAAGGGCCGGCGGTATATAGCTCAGAGGCCTAAGCGATTGCTTAGGTAAACACAGGGACTAGGGTTTGATCCCTGGGACCCCGCCTGCGGGTGCGCCGGCCCCGCCTGAAACCCGGGCACAAAAAAGAAAAAGAAAATACTATCAAAACAGAAACTTTTAAATGCATACTACATACCATATCTGAAGTGATTTACCTATAGTAGCTCAATTAATCCTCAGTCAGCCAAGATAGCTCAGTGTTCTAACTGCCTGCTTGGCAAGTGCAAGGACCCAGGTTCCAACCTGGTACTGCATCCAGTGCTGGCCCTGCCCTGGGGTGTGCTGTCTGTAATCCCAGGGCTAGGGAGGCTGAAACACTACGAGTTTTGCTAAAAGGAGCACTATGAGTCCAATCTGTGTACTGAGACCCTGTACCAAATATATAAGGAAAAAATAAAATAAAAATAATCAATCCTCATAATCCCATAACTAGGGAACATTTTATCCCTTTCAAAGGCTACCAAGAAATGTTAACTTGCTTGATGACATTTAACTAGTAAATAGTGGAATCGATTGCAACTCTGGTGGTTAACTCTGTAGTTAGTGTTCACACTACCACATAAACTGCCTGATAAAATTACTTGAAGTGATTTTTAAGTTAAAACTTCATCTTGAAGGGCCAGGGAGATGGCTGCATAGAATAAGCACTTCCCTGGCACGTGCAAGGGACTGAGTTCAATCCCCAGTTCCACAAAAAAAAAAAAAAAAAAAAAAAAAAAAAAAAAAAAAAAAAAAAAAAAAAAAAAAAAAAAAAAAAAAAAAAAAAAAAAAAACTTCATTTTGAGAAAAGAAATAAAAGTTAATTTCAAATTATTTTACATATATATATATATATATATATATATGCTTAATATAGACTGAATAATCCTAATCTGAAATCCAGAAATGCTTCATGTGCTACCACGATGCTCAAAAAGTTTCAAATGTTTGGATGAGGGACAATCAACTGGTAAAATCTTTGGAAATATTCCAAAATTTAAAACTCTAAAACCCAAAACATTATTTGTCCCAACAATTTTAGAAAAGGGAGACTAAGTCTGTATAACTTTCAGTTCTACATTTGTATTATGATGTGACCATAAAGAGGGTAATTTTATTTGAAGGGCTCATCTATTTCTCCACCTCTAAGGTCCATTTAAGTTTTCCATACTGGTTAGCCATGGTCATGCACACCTATCATCCTAGTTACTTGTGAGGTTTACAACTTGAAGCCACCCTGTGCCACTTAGTGAGACTGTGTCTCAGATGAATAGGAAGAGCTGGATATGTAACTCCGACAGAGCGCATCTGCATTCCATTCTCCATCATCATGAAAGAAGAGAAAATTCTATACTAAAATTATTTTCTGAAAAGCTTATCTTATAATATTAGATCCTCACTTGTGGAGTTAGCAACTGGCCTTTGTGCTCTGCCTGTGCATAACATACAATTTTAATCACACTCATAAAAATCTGTATCATCCTCAAGATTTACAATTTCATTTCTCCATGTCTGAAATCAATGTGCACTATATTCGCTACAAAAAGTTCAACAATCACTATGTTAGTGAGGGTGGCCGTTTTTTACTGAATAGTTTCAAGTTATAACCTTAATTCTGAAGTTTTATAACCTTTGAAGTCTTATAAATATGGGATTTCAGGTCAGAATGTATAAAAAGCACTTCTATTCCATCTCTGCCATTCCAGTAAAAACATTTTCAGAAACTGGCTAAAGAGACTCTTACTGGGAAACTCATTTCTTTTCCTCACAAGTTCAATGCATTTCTGTATGTAGAGGTATTCTAATAATACATTACTTTGATTTTATTATATTATCAAAGGCCAAGTCTGTCTATATGAGCATTTCAGCAGTGTCAGCATTCTAGCTAAAGCACTTGAAATTACTTCCATTTGCCACTGTTTAATTCTTAACCTCACCTAGCCAAAGTTTTAAAGCCCCAAACATGTAGAGATGTTCTGTAAATTATACAGTTAGTCAAGATAGCTATGCCTTATACAGAACTCTGAACTGTAGTTTCCAAATCCAGAAATCTGGTTGCTTATACAACTTGACTGCATCACATTCAAAGGAAAAAACATTTTAAAAAATTTAAAAAGGAAAAATCCCACTCGATTCATCTGGTCTAAGTTCTGTGTCTTCCTCCCTCTCCCTCTTCTCATCTTATAAACCAAGTACTAACAACACTTAATTTTATTTCTCAGTATATGTAATAGGATATTAAGGTAGCAGTATTATTACTTAGAAAAATTAGCCTGACTCAGAGACAAAGAGGGGATTTAGTATCTTCTCCCATCATTCACAAACAGGGGCCGGGGAGATGGTTCAGTAGAATAATCGCTTGCCTGTCAAGCCCAAGAGCCTGAGTTCAATCCCCAGTTTCGCCAAAAAAAATAAAAATAAAAATAAACCCATCAAAGACAAAGAGGAGACTTAGTATCTTCTTCCCGGCAAATCATTAGCATTTTAATGTCGCAGGCAGCTGAGTTAAGATAGATGTATTATATGCAGTGAGACAGGGCTAAGCTCTCAATGGACCCAATATGGAAAAGCAAGAAACCCTGCAACTGTGGGAGAGACAGTCCCTCCAGCTGTAGGCCAAACCTCAAGACAAAAGATTAAACAAATGCAACCACTCTCCTCCTTAGGGATGGACATCAGGGATTGATATTCTAAATAAGTATCTATCACCTTGAAAAAGCCAGGAAGGGTCACTTTTCCTTACAGGAAAAGCCCCTGTTCTGAATCCATGCCCACTTGCTACATGACTTGATTTCCCATTTGCTCCTGATTTAATCAATTTTACCTGAGCAGTTGTGCTTCTAATCTTATTGCTTGACCATAGTTTTGTCCCACCTAATCTGTGCCCAAATTTCCCACTTAGATCTGCCTCACTTTGTGGCTTTTCTCTGTAAAAATTTATAGCAAAAACAGGTTCCTTGATAACTCTGTTCTGGATACATTCTTCAAGAAAACTTTTCTAATCATTAGAAGTATAAGAATACTTTTCTAATCATTCCTTGAGGACACTATGACCCTCATACCAAACTAAACAAACACATTATAGAAAAAACTAGTAGCCAGTATTCCTCAAGAACACAAATACAATACTTTTAGCAAGTCAACTCCACTAACATGTAAAATGAATAATATATCATGATAATCATGCCATATCATGAACAAGCAGGACTTAGCACAGGTATGCAAATTTCATTTAACATTCAAACCTTAGGCAGTCATGGTGGATACACCTGTAATCCCAGCGCTGGGGAAGCTGAAAACAGGAGGACCACTATAAATCCAAGCTACGTAGGGAGACCCTGAACCAAATGCATAAAATTAAAAAAAAAAAAAGCTCAACTGTTATGGTTTGTCTAGTTATTCCCCCAAAGCCTTATGTAGTCATGGGGTGGGGACTTCTAGAGTTTGTGATTAACTCATGATCTACTAGGATTATGTGTGATGCAAGGCTGGGATTATGGGTCATATTACTGCTGGGGTTATGGGTGTGAGTACCGCATCCCACCCTGGGGCAGAGAGCCCGAATGTAATATAAGAGACAGACTTTCTGTAGCTATTGCTCTTTGTTGTTGTTGTTGTGCAGGTGCCATGAACTGCTGCTCTCTGCCTTGTGCCTCTCTGCCTTGGAGCTAACTGAATATGGACTGAAACCTCCAGTAACTGTGAGCTAACTAAACCTTTCCTTCCTTCGTTTTGGGTGTTGGGTATTTGTCCCAGCAAGGAGAGAAGAGTAACTAAGACACCAACGTATGTAAATGTAGAAATTTAGCTGGATTTGTGTGAATGATAATAGTAATAATGTGAACTTGACTGGATTAAGAAATGCCTAGCAAACCTGGAAAGCACATTTCTAGGTATGTCTGGGTGGATCAGGGTGGCAGGAATATTGCCATTATATATGGCCCCTGACCCCTGGCCCCTTTTTCTGTGGCTGTGTTCCCCTGCTTTGCTTCCAAGCTTTGATCCACCACACCACTTTACCATGATGTTTCTTCTTTGGTAACGTCATGAGTTGCTGAAGGAGTCTGAATACTTCAGGTTACATTGTAAGGCCATCAGTTACACAAGGCAGTCGGGTCTCAAGTTACATTGCAAGGCCATCTGTTACACAACACAGGGGAGGAATGTTCTGTTCTCAGGCTTGCCAGAGATATCCTTTTGGTTTTGGTGGCATCCTTAGTAGGCCTTTGTTTAAAATTTTAATTCTCTTTCAATTTGACCCATCTGCATTTCAGACCCATCTTCCTGTCTTGATCTTTTTTTTTTTTTTTTTTGGCAGAACCAGGGAATTGGGGATTGAACTCAGACCCCTGCATTTGCCAGGGAAGCGCTTATTTCACTGAGCCATCTCTCCTGCCCCGTCTTGATCTTTTAAGATCATTGTACTGGCAAGCATACTTAGAAAGAGAGCTCCTGTCTTTTTAAATTGCAAATTGCTTTCATTGCAATTCAGGGTTTAATTATGGAGCTTCACTTATTTCTAAAGGCAGCAGGTTTTTTGTTTTCTTTTTTGTTTGTTTGTGTTTTTGTTTGTTGGATTGTTTTATTTTATTTTTTATTTTTTTATTTTTATTTTTTTTTTCTCTTTTTGAGACAGGGTCTCACTATGCAGTTCAGGCTGGCCTTAAACTCACTTTGTAGCTCAGGCTGGTCTCGAACTCACAACAATCCTCCTGCCTCAGCCTCCCGAGTGCTGGGATTACAGGCCTGCGCCACCACGCCCGGCTCTAAAAGCATTTCTTTTTTTTTTTTTTTTTTTTTTTTGGCGGAACCGGGGATTGAACTCAGGCCCTTGTGCTTGCCAGGGAAGCACTTATTCCACTGAGCCATCTCCCCAGCCCTTAGACAGGGTCTCAATGTGTAGTCCAGGCTGGCCTTGAGTTCACTATGTAGGCCAAGGTGCTCTCCAGCTCAGGCCAATCCTCCTGCCTTAACGTCAGGCGGTTTAGAGGCCTATGTCGTCTCACAGCAAGTTTAGGGCAGTGTTTCTTAAAGCAACATAAGGCGGCCTGAGAACCTGGGTGGCCAGCCCTGACCTACTGAGACACAGACCCTGGGGCTGGGATGTAAGGCCTCCAAGTCTAGGGGCGGGGGAGACAGGAAGAAAGTTAAAACGAAAGCTCAACTGAGAATCTGATATATGATGAGAGGGAGAAACTGACTCACCATCCAATCAGAAAACCTACTCAGCCCCAGGTAGATTTCCAGAATGATAATCCAGTCCCGCATCCATCTCAAGAACAGGCACACTTGGCATCAAGGAACGTATCCTTCACTAAGTAGGTTGCTAGCTAGTATTCTGCTGGTGGCTGCCCTGCGGGGGTTAGCGGGTTAATTCTAGGCAGCTGCCGCCCTGCCAATCCCCTCCAAGCCCTTGCGCGGCGCCGTACCATAGAGCCCCACGATCCTCCTGGGTTCCTAGAGCTTACGGTGAATGGCCGGCTCACCTAGAGGGAGGTTTGACACCGCGCCGCGGGCCCCGAGAGGTATGCCAGAGGGTGCCGGGTGGAAGGCCTAGCTCACCCGGCGATCCCTCAATTCCAGGGCCGCTCCCTGGCACGGAGAGCCCCGTCGGTTCTTGGTACCAGTCAGTGCTTTCTGGGCCTTGGATTAAACTCAATGAACGCTAGAAATTTGGGGGAACTGGTATAATCATGAAAGGCGTGTGAACCGGCGCGAATCCGCCAACCAAATCGCGAAAGACCTATCTGAATTTGTGTGTTAGAAGCAGCTAAGGAAGGAAAGACATAGTGTACGTTCAATGATGTCATTTTTGTGCAAGAGGAGGATAACATTCTCTTAAACAATAAGACGAATTCTAAAATCCTCTTCCTGTTATCTTCCCAGTTATACCCTGTTTTGGTAGCATTGTCCCCCCCACATCTGTTTGAGCAGCTCTCAACTTGGAATGGGGAATATGCGTCCAAGAGAGATAATGCCACAGTCTTGGACGATGGAGAAGGAAGCTGAAAAAGTCTAAGATAAAATTACTTGGAAATTAATGGTCTCGTTTTCTCCTTCCCGTTTTGCTAATTCAGAGGCTGTTTCTGGTATTCTAATCTAAGAAGATTTTGTTTCTAGTCTGCAGAGTGATTCTCTTCTGAGCCTCTCAGTTCCCTCCAGAACTGAGACCCCTAAGTAGGCAAGAAAATCATCTGCAGGAAATGCTATTTCTTAATTTGCTCCTTGAGGTGTCCAGTTGCAACCTATGGAGAACGAATTCAATTATGAATCTCAAGAACATCACTTCCTGTCTGGTGAGTAGACCCCATGCGCGCGCTGCACAGGGTATCATTGTTTCTTATTGCCTACGTGCACTCTGTTAGTACCATCTGCTTAGGGCTTCAGGCATAGTCATGTGGGGTTATTTCTAATTCGAGCAATCAGATTCTTAGGCAGTTCTCCCTCTTTTTTAAGGCCCCCTTAGTTATCCATTATTCCCTTTATAATGACTCCTTTTATCAGTCTGTGAGCATTAGGTATGTTACCTTTATAAACTTTTCAAGTTATCTTTCTCATCTATTGGGGAATAATTAAAAGATTTTCAATCTGATGACCTGGATTCAGATTCTAGTGCTATCATTTAATGTCTTCAGTAATTTATAGTTCTGTTCCTTCACTTTATAAGTGTATAATAATTTATACCTTGAAGGTTATTATGAGAAATTGTTAAGTTTTGAGAAACCGTTTCTCAAAACTTATTGACTTGAAACATCAGAAAATTTTCATCTGTCCTACTTATGGTTTTGTAGGTCATCAGCTGGATCAGGGTTTAGGTGGGCAGTATTCTTCTTCCTGGTATTGTCTGGACTCACTTAGGCAGTCTCATCTTCTGATTTACTCAGGCTGGGGTCTAAGTCTCAATCACAAGTATGTTAACTGTTGGCTTGATTCCTCACCAATGGGCTAGGCCAGACATTTTCCCAGGACACCTAATAACCAAAATCAGAGAGAAAGCTCTTTGAAACATGAATACTTTGTATACCTGGGGTGGTTAAGTCTGTTAGTATCTCATTGACCAGTTCAAGTCACATGAATAGTTTCAGAGTGTTTGTGAAAGGAAACTGCACAAGGATACTGACACTAAGAGATATAGTTCATTTGGCCCTCTTGCTACTATCAGAAACACTACAACCACTTAGTGAGGCCCTCTGTGTAAAACTATGAGTACTGATCTGGAGCATAGTAAACTCTTTCATTTGTTCATTAATTTATTCATTCATTTTGTGGTAGTGGGGATTGAACCAAGGCTTCAGGCATGCTCTATACATGCTAGGCAGACACCAACAGAATTACATTCCCAGCCCATTTTATTTTGCAGTAAGGTCTTGTTGTCTGTCATGCTCCTAACCTAGCCTCCTGAGTAGCTAGAATTACAGGTGTACAGTACAAGTCCTGACTTCTAGCAAAGTCTTTATGAGTGGAGCCACTATTAATAGGAGGAGGGCTGGGGAGGTGGCTCACTAGACTAAGTACTTGCCTGGCAAGTGCAAGGGCCTGAGTTCTATCCTTGGTTCTGTGGGGGAAAGAAAAAGGAGTAACATGATTTTGATCCTTATTTTGTTCAGCTGTTTCCCAGGGTTTCATTTCCACATCATATACTACTTTTTGGATTTGGACCTAACATTGCTGCTGTCATTTTGCTTATGAAATTTTCATTCCATTGTCTGTTTCTTTTAATATAGATCTACAGCTTTTTAGTCTCTGGGCAGCTTTATTATGTTTTATTTAGTTTATTTCCTGTATCATATTTTTTCTTTCCTCAAGATCTGTTGCAACCGGGGTTGGTAGCTCATGCCTATAATCCTAGCACTCAGGGGCCGAGGCAGGAAAATATTCATGAGTTTGAGGCCACCCTAGCATAAATAGTGAGTTCAAGGCTAGACTGGATGACATAGTGAGGCTTTATCTCAAAAATACTGGGAAAAAAAGCAATCGATTTCAAGTCTTCTAGCTGTCATTGTTTCTGTGAATCATTGTAGAACTGTAGCTTCTCCTTGCAATTAGACATAAATTGATATACTTATTCCATGTGATTAGGTATCCCAGAATGTGTATGATGTCACATTTTTATTATAAAGCCATGCAATTATGGCATATTCCATTTGTATACTATAGAAAATACAAAATTTAGGGCTGGACAAATAACAGAGTGGATTGAAGTACACAGTGGCTGGGGTTCAGTCCCTGGTGCTATGCTGGCCCCACCCCCAAGGTGACCTGAGAGTGTTTGAGACTGGGAATGTTGGCATGTGCCTATAATCCCAGCTCTTTGGGATGCTGAACACAGACGGATCACTACAAGTCCAATATACATAGTGAGACCCTGTAGACCCTAAAAACACACACACAAAAGAAAATACAAAATTTTAATAACTATAACTCTACTATGTATTCTCACTTTTTTTAATTAATCTGCTTTAATGAGGTACAGCTTATAGAAAATAAAATGTACCCTTTTTAATGGTGTTTAGATGAGTTTCAACACATTTATACATCATATCCACTATTACCACAATCCATACAACCATTATATTTCCACTGCCTCCACTGAGAAAAATTATTTTAGGAGCTGGGGAGATGGCTCAGTAGAATAAGCGCTTCCTTGACAAGCACAAGTATCTGAGTTCAATCCCTGGTTCTGCAAAAAAAAAGAAAGAAAAATTATTTTATACCCCACTTTTGTCCCATACTACCCCTAGGCCACGACTGATAAGCTTTCTATCGCTGTGGATTTTATTTCTTCTCTACAAGTTCATGAAAATGAAACCATGCTTTTTTTGTGCCAACCTTCTTCCGTGCAACATAATGTTTTGATGTTTATCTGTATTTTTTCTTTGTCTGTAATTCTTCTTTTAGGGCTAGGGAGATGGCTCAGTAGAATAAGTTTCCCTGGCAAGCACAAGGGCCCGAGTTCAATTCCCAGCTCTGCCAAAAAAAAAAAAATTACTTTGTAATTCTTTTGCTGAGTACTGTTTTATTTAGCCTTATCTCAGTTTGCCTGAGGATTCACCAGGTAGACATTTGAGTAGTTTACATTTTTATCTGTTTTATTAATAAAGCTGGTTTGAACATTTATAAACTATGTTTTCATTTTTCTTGAATAAATAACTAGAAGAAGAATTCCTAGGTTGTATAGTAAGTTTATGCCTACTTCCATGAAAAGTTACCCGAGTTTTCTATAGCAGCTATACTCCTTTGCATTTCCATCAGCAGTGTATGAAAGTTTCAGTTTCTTCAACCCTTCTTAGTATTTAACTATTAACTGTTCTATTGTCATTCTTTTTAATTTTAGTCTTTCTGAGGAATATTTGCCAGTAGTTCCATATGGTTTTATTTACATTTCCCTAATGTTTTGCGATGTTTAGCATTTTCTTATGTGCTTATTGATCCATATAATTTCTTTTATGAACTCCATTTTAATCTTTTGCTTTTATTGAGTATTTTTAAGTTGTAAAAGTTTTTTTTCAATTGTGGACAAATTCATTGTCAGATATGTATTTGGTGAATATTTTCTTCTAGTCTGTTGCTTCACTTTTTTGCTTAATTGGGGCTTTGATTGGTGTTATCTTGAATCCATAAATCAAGTTGGGACAAATTACCATCTTTCTATCCATAAAAAATGATATATATTTCCATTGATTACATTCTTAGTTTCTCTTAACAACATTTTACAATTTTCTTTTTAATGATTTTGTGAGTACTTTGATCAGTTGTGTGTATTTCATTTTGGGCTGCAATTTCAAAAATCTTTTGAAGTTTTTATTCTAAGTTTTTATTGCTTATATAGAAAAATACAATTAACTGTTACTCTACTAATCTCATTTTGAATATTAATAGCTTTAAGAGATAGTTTAGAGATTTTGTGTTTTCTAAGTAGTTTTTTCTAATATGCATATATATATGAAATATGATATATATATTCATATATATCATATTTCATATATATATTCATATGTATATATAGACATATATATATTATGGTTTGTGTCTGCATGTCCCCAAAACTTCATGTAGTCATTAGTGGTGGACTTTTTTTGGAATTGACTGAATCTAGAATATATGACTAATTTGTAGCATAATGCTAGGATTCAGGATTAATCTTGATTGTATTGGCATCACCGTAATCCTGGTAGACTGAGGGACAGAAAGGCTTGTATGTCTCCTCCCTTGTTGCTTTTGCTGTCTTCTGCCACATAACTTGTCTCTGCCATGCCACCCCACCTTGGAGCCAGCTAACTGACAGACTATGAGCTAAATAAACCTTTCTTCCTTAGATTGTGAATGTTGGGTATTTTGTCCCCACAACAGAAAAGTAACTAAGATAGATAGGTAGGTAGATAGATAGATAGATAGATAGATAGATAGATAGATAGATAGATAGATAGACAGACAGACAGACAGACAGACAGACAGACAGACAGACAGACAGACAGACAGACAGACAGACAGACAGACGGACAGATAGGCAGACAGGCAGGCAGATGTAGATGATGTAGATTTTTTAATTTCTTATTGTATTGCCCAGGAATGAGCAGAAGTGGTAAAATGTTGAATAACAGTGCTAACAATGAGTGTCTTTGCTTTGTTCCCTTGTGGAAAGCACTTAATATTTAACCATTAACTTGTTAGCTGAAGATTTTTTTTATTTTGTTTTTGTTGTGCTTTTTATTAGAATAGTCATTTTGCCAAAATACCTGGACAAAGCTAAATAAGGCCTAACCAACTTCTTTTCATTTTTCTAGGCTTTGTTCTGCTTATCTGACATGTGTTAATAAATTGCTTATATGTTGCCTCTAACTTAGTAACACCTTCCTAATTACAGTAAATGTCTACCAAGATCTCCTGTGACAGTCATGTAGAGTGTATATTGTAACTCAGTTGTATGAATGATTATTGTGATCCATTACTTGCTGTTTGTTCCCAATCATCATCTCAGAAGGTAACTTTCAGTTTTGGGAGCACTCCCATATTGTTGTGATATTTGTAAATAAATACACTAATTTGTTTCACCTAAAATTTTCTTATAGTATAGAAATACAAGGGCCGGGCATGGTGGCACATGCCTGTAATCCCAGCACTCAGGAGGCTGAGGCAGGAGGATTATTGTGAGTTCAAGACCAGCCTGAGCTACAAAGTGAGCTCGAGGCCAGCCTGAACTGCATAGTGAGATCCTATCTCAAAAAGACAAAAAAGAAAAGAAATACATTCCATTTGGATTTCATTTATTTTTACAGATGGAGAACCAGCATCAGAAGAAGAAATTACAGCAAATATTGAATCATTGACAGAAGAATTTGACAACTCCAGTGAGGTTGTTCTCCAGGCTGATGAAGGCATTGATTTTTATAAATTTGGGGATAAATCAAATGAAAAGGATCAGAACCTTTTTAAAAAAAGACAACATAACTGCAATGTATGTGACCAGAACTTTACTTGTAAAACAGGCCTTATTCAGCACCAAAGAACCCACTGGGAGAAACCATATGAATGTGATAAGTGTGGAAAAGCCTTTAGAATCAGCTCAGCCCTGGTTCTGCATCAGAGAATTCATACTGGGGAAAAACCCTATCCTTGTAATTGGTGTGTTAAAAGTTTCAGTCGGAGTTCAGACCTTATTAAACATCAGAGAGTCCACACTGGTGAAAAACCTTATAAGTGTGATGAATGTGGGAAGGCCTTCAGTCAGAGCTCAGATCTTATTATACACCACAGGATACATACAGGAGAAAAACCGTATCAGTGCAGTCATTGTAATAAGAGTTTTAGCCAGCGTTCAGACCTGGTTAAGCATCAGAGAATTCATACTGGAGAAAAACCTTATACATGTAACCTATGTAACAAACGTTTTAGTCAGAGTTCTGATGTTATAAAACATCAAAGGATTCACACTGGGGAGAAACCATATAAGTGTGATGTGTGTGGGAAAGCCTTTAGTCAGAGTTCAGATTTAATTCTACATCAGAGAATCCACACGGGGGAGAAGCCATATCCATGTAATCAGTGTAGCAAAAGTTTTAGTCAAAACTCAGACCTTATTAAACATCAAAGGATCCACACTGGAGAGAAGCCCTACAAATGCAATGAATGTGGAAAGGCTTTTAATCAGAGCTCTGTTCTTATTCTCCATCAAAGAATTCATACTGGAGAAAAACCCTATCCATGTAATCAGTGTAGCAAAACCTTCAGCAGGCTTTCAGATCTTATTAATCACCAACGGATTCACACAGGAGAAAAACCTTACTCTTGTAATCAGTGTGATAAAATGTTTAGTCGAAGGTCTGATCTTGTGAAACATCATAGAATTCATACAGGTGAAAAACCCTATGAGTGTGAGGAGTGTGGGAAAACCTTTAGTCAGAGTTCCAACCTTATTCTACATCAGAGAATCCACACTGGAGAAAAACCTTACCCATGTACTGATTGTAATAAAAGTTTTAGTCGGCGTTCAGATCTTGTAAAGCATAAAAGAATACACACTGGAGAAAAACCTTACGTGTGTAATCTGTGCAATAAAAGTTTCAGTCAAAGTTCAGACCTCACTAAACATCAAAGAGTGCACTCTGGTGAAAAGCCCTATCATTGTGATAGTTGTGAGAAAGCCTTTACTCAGAGTTCTGACCTTATTCTTCATCAGAGAATTCACACTGGAGAAAAACCATATCCATGTACATGGTGCAACAGAAGTTTCAGTCAGAACTCTGACCTTACAAAACACCAGAGAATCCACACAGGGGAAAAGCCATATAAATGTAATGAGTGTGGGAAGGCTTTTAGTCAGTGCTCAGCTCTTATCTTGCATCAGAGAATACACACTGGGGAGAAACCATATTCATGTGATCAGTGTAGTAAAAACTTTAGTAGGCGCTCTGATCTCACTAATCATCGAAAAATCCACACTGGTGGAAAGCCATATAAATGTGATGTATGTGGGAAAACCTTCAGCACAGGCACAGGTCTTACTGAACACCAGAGAATCCACACTATGGAGAAGTGCTACCAGTGTGTTCAATGTGACAGAAGTTTTAGCCAACTCTCTGATTTTATCAATCATGAGAAACTGCATTCTGGGGAAGACAGTTTAAATGGAATGAATGTGGAAGAAACTTTAGCATGTACACCAACTTTATTCAGTATCAGAGATACTATGCCAGAACAACAATCTTATGAGTGCTATTGATGAATATGAAATATTTTAATCAATGTTTAACAATTATGGTACATTATTTTGAAAAGCTACTAGGGAAAAAACTAGTTGGATTCTTATGGTGAAAATTTAGCTCAGATCTCAGACATTACTTAAACTAAAATTTGTAGCAAGTAGTTCTTAGAGTTGGGGGAAAGCTTCAATGTGGATATTTTACAGAATATAATCAACCATAAAAATAAATTCCTATATAACAATTTAATGAAAGCTCTAGTCATTTATTCAGACATAATCTACAGGACAGTTGTATCTTTGTTCTGTTTTTAATTTTTTTTTAATCTGTTTGGCACAGGGTCTCACTATACAGCTTGGATTTGTACTAATCTTCCTGTCTCAGCATCCCCCAGTGCTTGGATTACAGGTGTGCACTACCATGCCCAGTTCTGTTGGCTAAAGCAATGCACCTAGGGATCCAGGGCCAACATGGGTACCAGGCATCAAACCCCAGTCCTTGCACTTGCCAGGCAGGTGCTTAGACAGCTGAGCTATCTTTCCAGCCCTGAGAAATGTTTGTAAAAAATGTTTAATAATATTAATGAAGAATTTGTATATTTTAAAAATAAGGTTGGAGAGGTATTCAATCAAAACTCAGAATCTTAAAACTTTAGTGAGTCCAAATTTCTATCTGTATATCAGATGTATTTCAAAGAATGCAAGAAAAACTTAAATCTATATATCTTTATCAGTATTTATATTGATTGAACATTTATCCCCTGGCAACCAGAGTCCTATCTTATGATGATGCTAGATATCTGTATAAATTTCTTATGTGTAAACATGGTATGCCATTCTGGTATTAAACTTACTAGGTAATTCCATTGCCCTTTTTCTCAGTTTATTTTATTTTTAAAAAATTTTTTTTGTGGAACCATGGACTGAAACCAGGCCCGTGTGCTTACCAGGCAAGCACTTATTCTACTGAGCTATCTCCCTGGCCCATTCAGTTTATTTTAATTAGTCTAGTTTTGGTTGTCCTAATGAACATGATTTTGTTTAAGGTCCTGTGGTATAAAAAAGCAATTACTGACTTATTTCCCTCTCAGTAATACAGACCATAAACTTCATTTCTTTGAAATTACTCTCACTGCCATTTAATCACAGCTTCTAAATATGTGAAACAATTTTAAAAAGAAGTTTCCTGATATCAAGTGTGAAGACTTTTTAGTCCTTCATGTAGTCATCTGAACAAAAATGGCAACGTTGCTATAATGATTACTAGTAAATATATCAGTGGCCCCCTATAGATAGGATATATGTCCAAAGACCTACAATAGATTCTTAAAACTTTATACATTATTAAACTGTATAATATAGTGCATTGTCTTAACCAGTCATTTAACATGCAGCAAGGCTATATCTTGCAGTTTGAGGTACAAGATCAAAACAGCATGATTTTCCTGCTTATAATTTTGTAAGTAGGTTCTCCCTTAACCATAGATCTTAACAATCTCAGTATGTGATTCTCACCCCCCACCCCCCCACACACACTTAAAAGCTTCCACCTTTTACTTCAAGGAACCACCCAATGACTTGTCTAGTATGTCCAGATCTCTTGCAGATTGGACCATTATTGAGTAAATTAAGAGTTACTTGAACACAAGAAATGCTTTACAGACAGTAATACATGTCCAAGACAGTAACCAAGTGACTTAATGGGCACCTAGTTTATACAACATGAATACTGTTTTGGTTTAAACCTAGATTGTGGAAGACAGTAAGGCCTGTCTTTTTTTTTTTTTTCTTTTTTTTATTAAACATAGTTGTCTTTGTCTCAGGCACTGGCTCATTCTATCCAGCCTTTCCTGGACACACCAGTCAAAGTTGCCTGCTCAGTTCAAGCCCAAGGAACACAGCTATAAACCAAGGATTGCTTATCAGGAGTGAAGGACTTTCTGTTCAACACATTCTTCCTTCTTTCTGAACCCTTCCCCCTCAATAACTTTTCTGATTTCTCCCATGCGGCCTAAGTTATACAATCAGGACAGATTGTGAACTTTCTACCCAGACAGTGGGGAAACAGGCCAGATAGCCCTCCTATGTTAGGATAAAAAAGCTGGCCTTTATTTCATGGGTACAGGTTCCTATTACCTAAAGCTTGTTTTCTTCTGCAGAAGAAAAACTAAAACTTAGTTGTTAAGATTTCTTGTTCTGTATCTGGGTGCATTCTTTTTGGCACCAACAAATTGAATCTGGGGTCTTATTCCCAACCAAGTTGGTGGAAGAGCTATGTCCCACAACCTCCTTTCAAGTGGCTTCCAGAGTAAGGGCTCACATCCCTGGGTTGAGGGCATGGTAAAAGTTTCTTAACAAAAGGGATCCCAAAGTGTTGCAACAACTGGATAACCAGGCAACTCTGTGTATAACCAAGACAAGAAAAATAGTGGGGGAAGACAAATATTGCCTGGTGGTCTGGTTATTCTGTCACTGTTCCATGGTGACCTCGGGTGAAGTCAGTAGGATCTTGGCTGAGATTGGTGAAGTCTTGGGTGGTGCCAAAGGTTTGGGGTGCAACCAAAAATATCTGATAGAACACTAGAAACCTCTGATGCATACTAGAGACTGAGCCTTAACTTCTGGACAAACAATGGGAAATAAATATGCCTTCCACTGTCTAGATCTAATAGATTACCAAACAAAAACAAGAAAAGAGAAACAGAGGACCCAAATAATAGCATGTCTGCTGGTAGTTCCCTTGGGTTGATGCTGAAGACTAAGGATGATGACCCATGGGTGAAAAACAAAAAGCTCGAATGGTTAGTTGCTGTTTTTTCTGGACAGAAAACTATATCTTCACCCTGTCTGTCTTCTGGCCACAGTTTGGAGTGGAGTAGGGCTGGGTATGTGAATTGTTAATTAGATGTGTTTGGGTGGGAGACAGAAACTTAGAAGGAGCTAGATTATGCCATGTGCTGGAAACAGAGACCAATTGTGCTTTTTTCTTTGAAGGGGCCAGTGTCTGCTCAGAAATGGATCTGCCCCTGGGTTCCTTCCCCCGCATGGGACTTTCTGGTGTCTCTACCTCCATTGTATAATACTCAGCATTATGGACTTTTGGCTGTATCCCTATAAGGGTGGGTGTCAACTGAAGCTGCTCCCACCAAGGATGCCTCAGCGCCTGGCACAGAGACCATAACCCAGTGGCTGCCACTGCCCTTCTAACTGAGAGAAGCAGGAAGCTCACTTTGGGGAAAAGTTAAACATGAGCACTCTGCATCTGATGCAGGCTATCTTAAATCAGAGAGTAGGAAGGGACTTGCTGACTCTTGAATCATAAACTTTGAAGCAACATTGCTAGAGAGGGATGATTTAACCCTATTCACTGATGAGGCATTAAATCTAGCCTCCTTTCTTATTCAGGAGAACCTCAATGCCAACTGAACACTGCTGTCTAGATCTAATAAATTACCAAACAAAAACTAAACCTGATCTTTGGGAGACTCCTGCTCAGGAGGCCTTTTCTGTTTATTTATATTATTATCATTATTTTTTTTTGTTGGAACTGGGGATTGAAGTCAGGCCCTTGTGCTTTCCAGGGAAGCGCTTATTCCACTGAGCTATCTCCCCAGCCTCCAGGAAGCCTTTTATTTATAAATTGGTCTTCCCAAGTAATTCAAGGAAAACAACATAATGGTTTTGATTTATTTTTTATAATTGTTAACATTTGTATATTTACTTATTTGGTACAGGGTCTCACTACAATGCTTGGACTCATAGTGATCCTCCTATCTCAGCCACTCTAGTGCTGGGATTGCATGCATGCACCACCATGTCCAGTTTTTGTAGCTGGCAGGGCACCAGGTGTCATGTGGTACTGGGGATCAAACCTGGGCCCTTATGCTTGCCAGGCAGATGCCTAGACTGCTGAGCTATCTCTTCAACCCCTGACTTTTGACTTATTGATGACTTACTAACTTATTCATGGGAGTGTTCAGTCTATAATTGAATCCTAGAGACTCCCCAACACATAGCTCAAACTTACAAAATTTTTGTCCTAAATCAGGCCTTAAAGTATCTTAAGGAAAGGGACAGAACCATCAACACACATTCCAAGTACTCTTTCAGGGTGTTTCAAAACTTTGGAAAGAGATAGATAGAGAAGAGGCTCATTGAGAGCAAAAGAAAAAGTTAGTCCATGGAGAATTAATCAAAAAAGTCCTTGACAATCTCCAACTCCCAGAGAAAACAGCTGTGGTGCATGTGCCAGGACATCAAAGGAAGCTGTTTTGAGGCTCAGGTCAATTCTTTTACAGAAAAGGAAGCCAAAAGAGTGGGTCTAGAATCCAAGACTCCTCCATTTTCCATCTTATTCCTTCTTCCCTTATTTTTCCCTTATTTATCCTGTGCAAATTTACCATCAATGTGCCCAAATTGACACCTTTCTTCTCTGAGAGAGAAAAACAACAACAAGAACCAGAGAGGCACAACCTTACACTGAGGGAAGATGGTTTCCTCCAGATGGGAGAGAAATGTCTCAACCTCTCAGGGCAGAGGTCTTAGCTCATCTACACAGGGAAGCCATTGGAGTCCCCAGGACATGTGTGACACAATTATGGATGCAGGAGCATCTGTACATTAGTTAGGCAAATGAAAATTATCTAACCTCTTAAAAAAAACACAACCTAATAGGCTCTAAGAAAATCAGTAACTGAAGAAAGAGGTTGAAGATTAAGAGCTCAGAATATACAGCTTGTCTATACTGAGAGACCCCAAACAGGACTGCTCAAATACTTACTGGTCATAATACATCACTTGACACATTGGGTAGATGCTGGTTTTTTTTTTTT